>CAUYQU010046369.1:0-45960 GCA_963574635.1 Cheracebus regulus | reverse complement strand
TTAGTTTCTTTGCATTGGTTTAGAACATGTTCTTTTAGCTCACAGAAGTTTCTTATTACCCACCTTCTGAAGCCTGATTCAGTCATTTCATCACACTCCGTCTCCATCCAGCCTTGTTCCCTTGCTGGGGAGGAGTTGTGATCCCTTGTTGGAGAAGAGGTGTTCCGGTTTTGGGTGTTTTCATCCTTTTTGCACTGGTTTCTTCCCATCTTTGTGTATTTATCCTCCTGTCATCTCTGTAGTTGCTGACTTTCATATTGGGCCTCTGAGTGGACGTCTAGTTTATTGATGATGAAGTTATTTCTGTTTCTTAGTTTTCCTTCTAACAGTCTGGCCTCTCTGCTGTAGGACTGCTGAGGTCCACTCCAGGTCCTGCTTCCTGGGGATCACCTGCAGCTGCCTCTGCACTTTCACTGGGAGCTGCAATCCTGAGGTGCTCCTAATCTGCCATCTTGGATCTCTCCCGACTTCCCTTGTTTTTGATGCCTTTGCCAGTTTTCAGAGCACTTGCAGATAGTCTCCCAGTTGGGATTGTCTAAAGTTTTCTTGCGATTCAACTGGGGTTATGGGTTTCTGGGAGAAGGACCACGGAGGTAATGTGACATTTTCATCATATCGTATTAGTGTTACATACTATCAACACCACTAATCTCTGCTGATGTGCACCTTGATCACTTAGCTGTAGTAGTCTTTGTAGGTTTCTGCATAGTAAAATTACTCTCCACTCCTCCCCACCTCACCTTTCCATATAATATTCTTTGAAAGGGAGTCATCCTGTCACAGTCCGCACTTAATGAGTAAAGAGTTATGCTTCACATTCTTGAGAGGGGAGGATCTACATAAATTATTTGGAAATTTTCTACAAGGGAAATTTGTGTTTTCCCCCTTATTTACGTATTTATTTATATGACTACTTATTAAAATCATCCTGGACTCATGGGTACATATTTATACTCTGGGTTTTAATCAATATTCCTCTATTTTGTTGCTCACATCATTCCAGCTTTGGTCATTGAAAGATATTTCAGTTGGCTCCTGTGTTCCATAGCCCATCATTTTGCTTTTGTTTGTTTTGAGAACTTCCTTCCTTTCTACCACTACAAGTTGCTTCAGGCTCATCCTGTATATTTCCTGAAAATAGTGACTTTATTTCTGAGAATACTGACTCACTTTTCATACTTAATTTAAATTTAAGGTGCAGTGTGATATTGTGTGTGTGGTTAACTCACCTGGCTAGATGGCTTCCACATCACACCTTTGGGTTCACTCTCTACTCTTTCTCACCTGCTCTGTGTCCAGAAGGCTGTCTTGTGTGGGCTGATGGGGAGGCCCTGGCAATGGGGTGCTCCCACAGAGAGGGCAGGGAGCACCAAGAGTCAGCCTGGGCTGTTTATTTCTTTACTCTTTCTCCTGGGCTTTCTGGAACCTTGCTGAAGGCCTCAGCTCACACCAGGCAGTGTCTCCACATGGCTTCTTGGTCTCCAGAAGCTCCTCCCACCTCTCCATACCTTCCCCTACACCCCACCTCCCCATTTTAGCCTGTTTGGGTGTAGGGGTAAGAAACTGTCCTGTTGCTAGCCCAGGGCACTATCCTGGCTCCTGTAGTTTCCTTCCACCTCGCCCACACTTGTGTAAGCAGTCTTTTTATTAAGCTCCCAAATTACCCTAATTTGAATACATCATCTATTTCCTGCTGGAATACTTTCTAGTATTTTTTTTGGAATAAGATCAGAATATCTTCCAGGAAGGTCAGAAGAAATGAAGCAAGAAAAGAGTGGAAGAGGCCAGGCACTGTGGCTCATGCCTGTAGTCCCAGCACTTTGGGAGGCTGAGGCAGGAGGATCATGAGGTCAAGGAAAGAGACCATCTTGGCCAACACTGTGAAACCCTGTCTTTACTAAAAATGCAGGAATTAGCTGGGCATGGTGGTGCGCACCTGTGGTCACAGCTGCTCGGGAGGCTGAGGCAAGAGAATGGTTTGGACCCGGGGGACTGAGGTTGCAGTGAGAGAAGATCAGGCCACTGCACTCCAGCCCAGCTTCAGAGCAAGATTATATCTCTAAAAATACAGAGTGGAAGAAAGAGTGAGAAAGTGAGAGAGAATCGGAGTGAACGGGAGGTGGAGGAGAGAGAGGAAGGAAGAGGAGAGAGAAGAGAATGGAGAGAGAGGAAAAAAGAGGGAGAGGGGAGACAGGGAGAGGGAGAGAAAGCAGAAGAGAGAGAGAAAGGGAGGGAGAGAGGGGCATATAAAGAGAAAAAAGGAGGGAGAAGGCAGAGATTTTTAAAGAATAATAAGGACATATGAGCATGTTTTGTAATAACTTGAAGAAAGACACGTAGGGTCAATGGTAGTGGACAGGTTTCTAATTTACATCCAATTCATTCCTCATATACTAAATAACAATTTTAGGTCCATGTGGGACTAGGTAATTTTGTTTTAGGATTTAACTTTAGAGCTAATCATTATAATATGTGGAGCTATTATTAATAAATCCCATGGTATCCTGACAATGTGTTAGACACTGAATTCTCAAGTAGATTAAGCGCAAACATTCCTTATTAGTACAAAACAACTGTGCACATTCCATATTTATGCATTTGTGAGATTTTATACTTTCATTTGCATTACCTTGGATATTTTAATGAAGAGAAAAAACCTTATCATAGACACTTCTTTAGCTTTTGCAGTAAATATGATGAAAGTGTGCTCCTGGTTAAAATAATCTTGAATCTCCAAGTTGTTTGGCATCCTCGCATTACATGTAAGATAAGGACAAATACTGAAATGCAAACACAGTTAGCTGCATACAGCAATCTATTAACGTATCTTTTATTGCACGCTAACTATGTAAGCAGGCTCTTAATATATCTTACTTAATTTAATTCTTGATCTATTATGTTGCGATTTTGAGTTTTAAAGATGAGTTAAACTCAAAGAGAGTAAGTTGCCAACAATCACACAGGCAAAGACGATAAAGACAGAAGTTACATCACTGGGGCTGGAATATGGGTCTTTCTAACTGTAAACCTTGTGCTCTTCTAATTGTACCATTAGTTAATATGAATGAACATTTATGCTTTGGGGTAGCTAATTGAGAAGTATGCAGTACAATGAAATATGAACATTCATTTCTGTGAAAATTTCATTTTATGGTGTGTGCTAAATTTTCAGTTAGGATTGAAAACACTATGTTTTAAATAAACTAAAACTTCTCTTTAAAACATCTCAAGCAGAATAGTCTATGACTATTACATATTATGAAATAAGACAGAACTTGCTCAAAAACCACATGTACGTGGTTATGATTACCTTTTGGTGTCAAGGTATTTAATTATGTTTTTATTTCAAAGAAACAAATAGTCAAGACTGGATTTGTGAGAATAAGAAATAAAAGCAGTGCTGTTTTCTTTTTCAAAGATTTGGAACTGTGGTGGTTTATTTAACCTGATCACACTTTTGCCCGGTGAAAGAGAATGGAAACACATTGTTTTAATTAAAGGAAAGTAACTAATCTGCATATATGTAGTATGAGAGCTTACATGGGTCTATTAAAATCAGTGTTAACAGAGACTCTGTTTAGACAACTTCTTCTACTTAAATTTAAATAACAATTTATTAATCTATCTAAAATGTGGTTCTTTTATTCGATAAGTCATTTTTGAATATTATAACAGATATTTTCATGTGTTAGGTGTTCTGCCCAGCTCTGCAGTGACAGAGATGAACGTGTTATATGTAAACGCAAGCTTTACTTAGTCACTACTGATTAGTATTTGTCTAAACATACTTCTCAACTATGTTAAAAATTTCAAAATGTCAGGGACAGGTGTTCTAAAATCAGTGCACACATTTCCAGCAGATGCTATGAATGACCTGATCCCGACACTCAGGCTGAGAAGGTGCTCTGAAATCTTAGCTCTTCCAGTGCGACACCCACTTGTGCCCTTTCAGCAGCCTGAGAACTGGGGAAGGTGATGACTTTCTCAAGGCCACAGAAGAAAAGCAAGAATAGAAATATTGTCCCTGAATCCACAGTCTGTTCTCAAACAAGACACTGGCTTGCCTGGGACGTGAAAGAGTCACTCATTTATTCATTCATTGGTTAACTCAATTAGCAAATATTTATTGACCATTTCGTTGGGTGAGCCAAGGCCTAGGATACCCCACTAGGGAATGGAGGTACGTTGAGAGCAGAATGAACATGCCCCTCACAGGATGGCACATCGGTCTTTTTCTTGTTTACTTTGTGCTAATATGTTGTAAGTGCCTTATATATGCTAATTTATTGAATCCTTCTACCAACAGTATGAGACAGGGGAGTATAGCTACTCTAACTTCACAGAAGAGAATACTAAAGTTCACATAGGTTAAAAATCTCAACCCAGATTATATATGAGAGACTGATGGGATGGAATTCAAACCATCAGTAGGGCCTCAAGGTCCCTGCCCTTAGCCACAATGCTATCTTCTTTTGAATGTAAAGTAAATAGTTGGTATTTTCTGCCCTCTAGCTTTCCTCCGTGCTTGGAGTTCAGTTTCTATAGTTGGGAAAAATTACTCAAACCCCCAAACAATTTGAATTTATGCCTTGTCATACCGTATTTGCTTAATGAATACAAGCCTCTATATTTCCTCTCACTTGTGGGTTTATGAACGTCAGCATCATACTTTATATGTGGCATGGCTTTTTTAAATGCCTAACCTGTCATAATTAAAGATACCTACTTTGTACAAAAACACTTCTCTCCTACTTGTAACAATCCGGCACTAACCATACTGAAAAAAAAAAAAATCCCACACATAACCCATGAGCTTAGACAAGCCGCACTTTATATTTTTAATGCTCCTGGTATTTAATATGTGTACCTTGTCCAGTTTCTGGGCTGGTCTTCTTTCCCTAGGTTTTCCTCTGTATCATTTTTGTGGCTGCTTCATTTCTGTTTAATATTTGCTTATTTTTGTTGAAATCCCCAGTGCAGAAACCCACAAACCAAACAAATACTAACGGAAAACTCAGAGCAGCTCAAATGTCCTTGGAGACACTCAATTTCTTTTTTTTGTTGTTTGCTACCATTTGTCATCCTCTGCTCAGAGAGATCAACAGTTTTTAGCACACAGATCAATATTCTCTTAACCCAGACCTAATCTGAGGAGAGTCTCCCTGTGTTTCACCTTGGCCTACTCCTCTATCCTGGACTTGCCCTTTTTTTCCCCCAGCAATAATCTTGTCTGAGTAAGACAGCAATTTTTCATCCTTTGGTCAAAACTGGTGACAAAAGAGGGAATAATGGTTGCTGACATACGAAATGATAGATTTGACACATGGCTTGCTGAGCTGGGAGCTTTCACGTGCCAAAGCAGAAAGACAGATAAGCAGGCTGATAGCTCTCCCGACATTGCTGGCTCGCCCCAGCCATTCCCATCCTCAGATACCAAAACAATCTCTGCATTTTTTTTTTTTTTTGCCTTTTTCTTGAAGAAGTTTTGTCTCTGCCTCTGGATAGGAAGCTAGTAAATGTGCAGCTCTCCTGCCCAAAATAAACATTTTCCCATCCCGCAAAAATGATCAATCTCTGCCCTTTTCTGTAGCACAGTGAGGGCAATACAGCCTGCTGCTTGAGGAAATATTAACAAATATAGCCAGTGAGAGGGAAACAGATGGGACGAAGAAATTGAACCAGCAGATTTCTGGACGGTGTTCAATGAGAAGAGTTTTATAATACTGAAACAGAACTGCTCTTTAATTTTTGTGAGCATCGACAGTCAAGAAACACCTCTTCTCAGCCTCCTGGTCTCCCTATTAAAGACTTCCATAGAGGAGCACAAAAGGGTCCCTTTCTTAATCATTCTGGCAAAAGCAAATTAATGCTTACAAAGGCTAGTGCCAGGCGAGAGCGTAAAGGCATGCTGGCTGCTCCAGCCCTGGTTCCTGGGACAGACACAGTGACCTACATGCCACAGAGCAGGACTCCAGCCCTGGGATCCTCTTACATCTTGACACACAAAAGCTTCTTTCACAATCCAAACTAACTAAACAGAAACAATTTTTATTCCTGCATGGGCTTCTCTGGAGCATGTGTTCACATTTAAAACCCGGTCCCATGTGCCATAGGCCTGCATTCAGAGTCATTTGTATTCTTCAGATTTGCAAAGCAACTGCCACCAGGGCTTCACTTGGTCACCAGTAGCCCGTAAACAACGCCAAGTACAGTTTACCTTCGAAAGTGTACTTTTCTCTCAGCTTCAAATTCCCCTTTCTTCTTTCTTTGACCAACTACATGATATGTGTGGGAAACTATAGCTTTTTTACCATTGCTACACTGTCATAAACATTTAAATATCACACACTATGCCTCCCTCCAAATGATAGAAACATATACATATTCTAAGGTGACGCTATTTACAAAGCCATAAAATACCTACATTTTGCTTTCCTTTAAAAGGCAACGGTTTGGAAAGAATTTTTTAACCTACTTCAAAAAAGTAGTCTTGTTCTTTAAAACTGTTAGGCTTCCCCAAAATCTACATGCTATATGCATAAGGAAAAGATTATAGATATATGATCAAATGCATGCTTTAAATCTCTGAGCCAGTTTTTTTCTTTTTTTTTTTCTATGTGTGTGTGTGTGTGTGTGTGTGTGTGTGTGTGTGTGTGTGTGTTGATGAAAAACATTTTTCTTGTAATACATTATTCGGCACATTCTATGGTATTTTTCACAGTTTCTACATGTTTGACATTTTAGCCAAATCTGTTAGGAGGGGAACCAAATTGAACTACAATATTTAGCTTTCAATGAAGAAAATTAATAAAGACGAGTTTTTTTCATTAAATAAAGTTGTGGGAGGCTGGTTTTTAAATGGGATTTTAAGAGCTCAAAAATTAACTGCTAATAGTTTATGATGGCTAATAAGATAATTTTTAAATGTATAAATATTTCAAGATGTGCATACTGTGAAAAGGAGAAGAGGAGAAGTTAAATAGAAACCTCTCTCCCTCTAAACCTGGCGGAAATAAAAAACTTCCCATGATGAGAGGTATTTTGTAGAAAACAGGTGAATCCTGGATTCTTATTTTTATTCTTTTCTTTATGAGCTAGCTTTCTTACAAACTCTTGAATTTCCTGAAATTTTTACTCACTAGTGTGTTTTACATGACTCGGAAGGTCATGATTTAGGGTGCATTTCCTTAGTGTAGCAGTCCCTTAATGAAAAGTCTGAGTGGTCTTCTGGCATTTTCTTTTTAATAGCAATTTCAAGTACAGGATTGCTGAAATGTAGAATCATTTCTGAACACGCACCCTAAGGCCATAGGACAATGAAGAACATTTTGAAGGAGTCGATAAAGTAAAAATAAAACCAGCACTGCTATTCTTTAGAAAGCAGTAATATTGCTCTTGGTGGCTTCAACTCTCACCTTAGCCTGTTTTCTCACTTGAACGCAAAAGTTTCCTTGAAACTGGGGAGCTCAGAACCGAGTACAGAGCTGAGAAGCACTTCTGCCTCGTTTGGAGTTTTTCTCTGTGGAAAAGGGTCTCCTTTGTATCGGAGAATTTGCAGACGCTTCTTGCCAAGGCATTGTTTACATGATTATTTTGTCCCCAAAGAATGCTATGCGTGATTCAGTCAAACTATCCCCTTTGCATCCCACAGTTGCACTCCTTGTAGAATACAAAGAGTTAAGATGATGTTTCTTGTTGTAGAATTAATCAGCTTCATATTAGCAGTAGTAAATGTCATGTTGGCACCTTTTCCTTCTCACACATTACAGTTTCAAGTCTTTGCTATGAGGAAATAATGAAGTCAAGATATGCAGTGCCATATACCGTGCATCCTTTTTGTCAGGCTGCATAAGAAATGAATTGTATCTGCTACTAAGGGGGTCAGAAGAGCAGCGAGTTAAGAAGACTGCTTAAAGAAATGACATGTCAAAGGAAACAAAAACTTATTTTTTAGTACTTTCGAGGTGGATTGCCCTTTTGGAAATAAAGTGTTCACAAACATCCCTATGTGATAAGGCTTGGTTACTTTAATTGCCTCTTACCAAGCAGCTTTGAAGTTCTCACAGCTTACTTACTGAGATCAATAAAATAAAAATGACCTCCTTGACGGTATACTTGAGCACTGTCAGGAGAGGCAAATCCTTCCCTCTGGTATAGAAGATTCAAACCAATTTTGAGTTTTGAGGTCACCTATTATAACCAAGTAATGTTTCAGGTACCATAAAGAAATACCAGGCTCTCCATGAAATCATAATCAACATTCATAAATAGCTTCAACATAAGGCAGGTTGTGCAAATTGCTATAATAGAGATATAAGCAATTTCCCATGGGATGTCTCAAGAAGAAAGAAAGGTTTAACTTCAGTAAGCTATTGCTTAAAAATAAATAAGGTGATCATCTCTGTAGTCAGCTCTGTTCAATTCACTTAACTTTGTCCAGGCAACTAAATTCTCTAAGTGGTTTTCTCATGGAATGCTATGAGATTCAAGCGAGAGATGTATATGAAAAGCATTAAGTGCTACCAAAACACAAATAAATTGTGTCTAATCGTCATCATTGTAATTACTACTTCTAAATAGATACAGCAGACCTGAAATAAAGAGATCCTTCTAGACTAGAGCTGCTCACTTGTGGTGTGCACAAATCCCTCCCTTTGTTAAAATCAGATCCTAAGTCAGTAGGTCTTCAATGCAACCTGAAATTCTTCATTTCTAACAAGCACCTAGGTGAAGATTATGCTGTTGGTCCTCAGATCCAACTTTCTGGAGCAAGGCAGGCTCGAGGCTTTCTTTTGGGGAAGACCCAAGTTTTGCTCAGTCTTTGCCAACAGCTTTGACTGTTGTTTCTGTCCAACGGTTACTAGATGCCCTTCCCTATAAACCACTGCATGCTCAAGTAACCCAGTCTCTCATGATGTTTGGTCCAGTAACCAGGTACCCTGGTTCACTGATTCTTGGAATGATATAGGATTCTGAAGTGCCTCCCAACTTCCCCCTGGAATTCACTCATTAGATTCTCTGGCACCTGATATGTTCTCAAGCAATAGTCTCCTTTTGATCAAATCTTACCTACAATACCTCATCCTGTATTCATTTGCCACATCTGACTTACAACTGTAGTAACAATGCTTAACATGTTTCAGGGCCGCTGATAAAACTCCAGGAGTTACAGTCCTCTTTGTATTTTACACAAATTCTGTATGAGTTTTGTTCTAAGAACAGGCACCATTTTCAACGTGAATGGTGGCCTTTTGAGTTGTACGATGCCTCAGTACTGTAAAGGGATTTTAAATTTACAAAGTACTTCCACAGAGAATAATTTATTTAAACCCTGAAGCAGCCTTTTGAGGCAGGAGTTGAGCTACTATCCCAATTTTCCAGCTAAACCAACTTTGAGAGTTCAAGTAAACTTTGGGGAATTAAGTCATACAGACGGGAATAATAAATTAAAAGAGTAGAATCAAATCTGCTCCTTTATCCTCTCCTCATTTTTTATTATCTTCATGCCTCTACTTTCTTCCACCTTCCTTAACTAAAACAGAAAATAGATACCAGAAAAAACCATGACGTATTTGAATTAAATCACTTTCACTATTTCAACCTTGTTTTATCCCATCAGCGTTAGTCACCTGACAATGTTTGATGTTTCTAAGAATTGAAAGGTGTTCTTTTTCAGTTTGATGTGACAATTTAACTTCATACATTTATCTCCTCGTCTTCCCTAGAAATAACACTAGCCTAAGACAAGATACTATCATGCACCATGTAATGTTTTAATCAACTATGAACTGCATATACAACAGCAGTCCTGTAAGATTATAATTCAGCTGAAAAATTCCTACTGCCTAGTGACACTGTAGGCATCATAATGTTGTAGCATAACTACATTAAAAAATAAATTTAGCGTAGCTTGATGTACAGTGTTTACAGAGACTACAATAGCATACAGTAATGTCTTAGGCCTTCATATCCACTCACCACTCACTCACTGCCTCACTCAGAGCATCTTCCAGTCCTGCAAGCTCCATTTATGATAAGTGCCCTATGCAGGTGTAGCACTGTAAATCTTTTATATCACAGTTTTTAATGTATCTTTTCTGTGTTTAAATAGGTCTGGATATAAAATATTTACCATTGTGTTATAATAAAGTAGGCAGTGCAGTAATATGTTGTATAGATTTGTAGCCTAGTAGTAATAGCCTATACCACATAGCCTAGGTATGTATCTAAGTGTATACCACATAGCCTAGGTATATATCTAAGTGTATATCACATAGCCTAGGTATGTAGCTTGATAGGCTATCCCATCTAGGTGTGTGTAAGTACTAGCTACAATGTTAGCACAATGAGGAAATTGCCTACCAATGATTTTTTCAGAATGTATCCCCACCGTTAAGTAACACATGAGTATTTTTTAGCATTAGGGGAATATTTGAACCTAGACTGGCATCTTAAGGAAGGTCCCATACACAATTCGGGATGATACAGCATAGGTAAGATTGGACTGAAGGAAAAACTAATTTGAGTTTTACATTAATAGGTGACCAATGTTGGCATGGAAATGGATGGCAGGGACTCACAGGGAGGTGAAAGCAGATCACAGAACAAGAAGAAGAACACATTGAATCCCCCAGTAGATTCCCAGGAAGCCCCACAGGCACTAAGGATCAGGCACTCTGAGGAGGCCCTTAGCATTTACTGCAAGGATGCTCCCAGTATGGACGGCATAGAAACACAGAGGCTCAGCTGCACTGATTTAATGGCAGGCGTGCAAGCCATGAGGAAGTCAGCTGTACCAGGGTGCCACTTCAAACTAACTGCACAAAGAGTTGATCTGGCCCCCGTTACAGCTTACATCTCTAGTGACCTCCTTTCTGATTCATGGCAGGCCACAAATGCTCATTAAACTTTTCCCTTATCTCCTGATTTCTGCTTGAAAGAGTTGAATAAGCATCCACCCAATCTCAGGTAGAGCCATTTCAAGTGGTTCAAGTGACAACACATGGCCAATAAGGACTTCCTTTCTCAATAACTATGAAAGTGAAAAACAGTATCATTGGACATGGAATGTGTTTAACTGTTCAAATCAAAAGAACAAAGACAGATTATGACAATAGACTTTCAATATACATGACAGGCAAAAGACTAAGTTCTTAACTATACAATTGATTATAAATTAATAACCAAAAAAATCAAACTTCCAATGAGAGGAAGTTAGAAACTATATACCAGGATATTGCAAATAACAAAGAAGCAGCCATAGCATTATTGATATCGGAGAAAGAAGACTACAAAGAAATGTATTACACACCCAAGATTACAACAGCCATGAATATCCACCAAATAACATCATGAAGGGCCATTTAAATTTTAAAAAAACTGAAAATTAGAGGAAGATTTTGACAACCCCTTCTCTATCTTTAGCACATAAAGTAGATGAAAAATAAATACGGATTTAATAGACTTGCATCAAACTTTGCAGTCTACAAATAAAAAAACATACATTGCCTTAAGAAGTATTTTAGACAATTTTTAAAAATTCAATAAACATTTGTTGAGCCTGCACAATGAGCCAGGAGTTTACCTATTATTTATTCCCTAGAATAAGCCTGTGATGTCGCTGTTACCGTAGATTTACAGATAAGAACACTATAATTGAGGAAATAAGAGATTATTTAAGGTAACATGGTCTGAAAGGGATTGATTCCATTGTAGCTTTTAAAACACATCTTAATCTTTCTTTTTTTGTGACTCAATTTTAAACATATAGAAATGTAACGTAAATAGTACAGTTGTACAGTTTGCCTTTGCCCCTCAGAAAGCTTATCCTAAAGTTCACAGCTTACTTAACAATGTGTAATCAAAACCAGGAAACTAACATTGGTGTTAGTTTATCTGTTTTCCACTAAACGACTCCACTATTATGAACCTATTATCTAAAGACCTTGTTCAATTTTCGCTTGCTTTTCCACTTCATGTCCCTTCCTATTCTGAGAACCCAGGCAGGACCCTGCTTTGCTTTTCTCCTGGGGCCTGTTTAGTGTCTGTTAGTCACTCCTTCTTACCTTGGGTCCCATGGTCTTGAGACTTTCAGAGAGCATTTGGTGATTTGTCTCGGAGAATGCCTGGCAATTTGGATTCATCTGATGTTTTCTCAGATGGGGACAGAGGTTATACAGTTGGAACAGGAATACCAAAGAATGATGTTGCTTCTTTCTCAGTGCCTCTTATGTCATAAGGTTCATGAGATGGATATGTCTAATTGTTGATGAGGTTTATTTTCATCAGTTAGTTACCGTGGTGTCTGTTGAGTTTCTCCAACTGTAAAGTTACTGTTTTTCTTTTCTGTTAAGAAATATCTTGGGAGAGATAGGTAAAGCCTCGCAAATCCTGTTTCCCTTCAACTATAAAACAAAGTTTAAAAATTGATTATTTTCCAAGCAGCAAAAATTCTACAAAATGTAGATGTTATACCTTTCACAATCTCTGAGAGAAAAAAACCCAACAATATTACAATAGTCATCCCAAATTGAAATTTATAGAAATTATACTCTAATTATTTTAGGCTAAATAAGTAATTAAGCAGTGATTCCAGATTATTATTAAAAAGTGGAATTGAGAATGATACATTTCCAAAATTAATTATCAGCATTACCAAATTTAGAGGAAACTTCATATCCTTAAATTTCAATTAATTAATTCAAGAAAGACTTATTATTATTATTATTCTTTGCTATGGTATTCTGAATACCACATAGCGATGAACAAAACAGGCATGATCTTTGCTGTATTGAGAAAAATGAAAATAAGTAAACTAACCCTTCATCTCAAGAAGCTCTAGTGGAAATCATTAAGTAAAGCCAGGGAAAACAGGAAAAAAGAAATAAATAAAATAGAAAACCTAGAATCAGTAAAATTAACAAGCAGATTATAAGGCCAAGTCCTTCCCTCTTGAAAATGAAGGCAAGCATATGTCAAGACTAACCAGAAAAGTCACCAACAGCATAAAATTCACAAGCTCAATAAGGAAAAAACAAACTTTCTCTTAACTAGGGGAAAAATTAACAAGTGATGTAGACAGAAAATTCATAAAAGAATTTATAAGCTAGGCGTGGTGGCCCACACCTGTAATCCCAGCACTTTGGGAGGCCGAAGTGGGCAGATCATGAGGTCAGGAGTTCTAGATCATCCTGACCAACATGGTGAAACCCTGTCTCTACTAAAAATACAAAAATTAGCCAGGCATAGTGGTGCGTGCCTGCAATGCAGCTACTCAGGAGACTGAGGCAGGAGAATGGTTTGAACCTGGATTGTGGAGATTGCAGTGAATCAAGATTGTGCCACTGCACTCCAGCCTGGACGACATAGCGAGACTCCATCTCAAAAAAAAAAAAAAAAAAAAAAAAAAAAGCAGCTGATAAACATGACTAACTTCACTAACAATTCGAAATTACAGCAATAAGATAATGTTTCTCCCTCTCAAGGTTACATTGAAAAAAAGGACTGTAGTCACCCAAGTATTCCCAAGGTTGAGAAAAGAGCATGTTCACCTGTGGCAACTGTGTTATTGGTTCAATACTTTTGATGGAAACTTTTCTTACAATTACATCAAACATTCTAAAACACGTTTGACCTCTTCCTGAGAAAGCTAAGATTTTATTCTAAGGATACAATCATTCATAGGTTTAGAGACAACAATATTCATCACAGTTTAGTTCATAATAGTGGAAAAAAATAGAAATGGCCTAAATACCCAGTAGTCAGGAAACAGATTAAGTAAACTGATACATTTATGAAATGAAATATTATGTATGCATAAAAAATAATTTTCTAGAAGAATATTAGTGATAGAGATAGATATTCACAAAATATTTCATTATTGAAGCTTTTTTTCAGATACTTTTAGTATGATTTTTATTACAGTCACATTTAGTATTAATTTATATATGTAGAAATGTATACAGAAGTGATTAAAAGTGGTTAGCACCATGAAGAAGGATTATGGGTGATTTTTACTCTCAGCATTCTACCCCCACGACAAGTTCAAACAGTATTTGAAATAGATATGTGCATATATAAACATATATTTATATCTGGTTTTAAAGTATTAATTAAGTTGTATCAAACTAGCTCTACTTCTATATTCTGGAAATCCTTTTAACTTGCTCTCTCATCTTTTCAACTATGTCACTTAGTCTTTTTGCTGTTTCTTTTTTTTTCTTTTCAGAGGAATAAAACAATGCTTTAAAGAGTACATTTCTGAATTCTGAATAGGAGTTTTAAAAAATGTAACTCCTGTGGCTGGGCACAGTGGCTCATGTCTGTAATCCCAGCACTTTGGGAGGCCAAGGCAGGAGGATCACCTGAGGTCAGGAGGTCGAGACCAGCCTGGCCAACATGGTGAAACCCTGTCTCTACTAAAAACAGAAAAATTAGCTGGGCGTGGTGGCAGGTGCCTGTAATCCCGGCTACTCGGGAGGCTGAGGCAGGAGAATCACTTGAACCAGAAAGTTCAGTAAGCCGAAATCATGCCACTACACTCTGGTATGACGACAGAGTGAGACTCTGTCTTAAAAAAAAAAAAAGGAACTCCTTATTTATTTCCATTTCCTGCACATTTGTACATATTACAGATTTGCCTTCTATTTGTGCTCTCTTCATCTTGAACTTTTCCCTTAATGATCAAAATGGAGTCTTTTGACTATTGACATCTTCCATATTCTCACAAACACTCAATAACTTCCCTCTCCTGTTTCTAGCAAGTTTAGAAACTTGGCAGTTTACACTGTTCAGTGCTCAATGGCTCTTGATTTATTATTTACATTACCTTTTGGACTTTTGCTTCCTTTCATGCTTTTTCTTATTTTCCATTTGAGCCCTTTAATTCTCCTTGGCATTTCTTTCCATTGGCAATGCAGGCTGCTGCAGCAAGATGCATGATCACAGGGCTCTCTTCCCATGCTTGATTAGAAAGTTAGAGAAATGGCACAATTACTATTTTAGGTGCTATTTAATTTTTGTTGTTGTTTCAAATCATAAACAATGGATTCTCAGTACCTTGTGTTCAATCCTCTGTGCAGCCAGACCCTGGGGAGTTCCCTCCAGGCCCTGGCTAATTTACCAGTAGGGCAGTGGCCTGATGAAGGTGCGTCCTGCAGAATTCAGAAACCTGTACAGTTTTCAGTCCTGGTAGAGGGGAAACAGAGCATCTAGTAATAATTTTATTAGTACTAGTAATAATTTTATTTTATTAATAACATCTAGTAATAATTTTATTTTATTAGTAACATCTGAGACAACACAGAAGTATCTTTACATCAAATCAGCCAGGTATACAATGAATTGGAAGCCGTAAATAAACATTTGGATACTCATCAAATTCCAAACCCAGAGAGAGATATACGGACTTCAGGACAATTTTCCTTAGATGGAAAATCAGTTTTGTCTGCTCGATTTTTCACTAAATAGAAAGAAATCTCTGCATAAAGGAAACTATTCTTTTTATTACTTCACTTAAAAAAATATGTCATTGTAAATCATGCTAGGATACCTGGCAATGGCATGACTGATTTGTGTGTGTGTGGAAAGTAAATCCTGTCTCACCCAGAATCCCCATGACAAGGATAGCTAAATTATTTTCTTAAAGAAGAAAGCGGAGCTTAAATTCAACTCCTTGAAAACTAAACATTCCAAAGAATTTATATTTCAGGAACCTGAGTTCCAGTTGCATTAGAAAAACTGTTTATTAAAAACTGAAATCAGATATTTTCAAATTACTAAGAAAGGCATTTCCTATATTTTGTTGTTGTTGTTCCGGAGTGTCTTGAGTCTCTGCTTGGAGCCTACTTCCTATTTAACAGACACCCAATTGCTACCTCTAGGCAGTGAGGACAGGATAAACGTGATCTAGTCTCTGCGTCTGAAAAGCATACATCTGAATCATTTATTTTCCCAGATGTTTCTATTTCTCTTTCATCTCAATTTCCTCATTTGTAAAATAATGACAGTTGAATCACATGGTTCCATCTCTCTTTGGTGACATCCTAGAGAAGTAATGCTCTATGTGTTTGCAGTTGGAACGCTATTACTCACCCAAGTCTCTCTCTAACGAATTTGTAGCTTTGTAGCTAAAAACATGGACTTCAGAATCTGACAGAATTGGGTTTAGATCTCAGTTTTTTCTTGCTGCCATGAGACCCTCAACATCAGTCTTGACCACGCTATGCCTCAGTTTCCTTTTCTGTAAAGTAGTCATAATACCATTGATTATATATAGTAATTCAGGGGGTGAGAGGCTGGGCATAGTATCTAACACAAAGCAAGTGATCAACTACTAGTAATATAGTAATGAGTGTTAACACATATATTTCAAGACTGAGGATGAAAAATTGTGATCTTTTGTTTCAGTAGCTTGTTCTATGAATACTGTGACTGGATTAGGTAGTTGGTGAAGTTTCTAACTACAAACAGATTTTTTTTCCCCTTAAAACAATGTAATATACACTGTTTGTAAGAGCCAACAAATTGGTTTGCTGGTAGAGAGAGCCCTGAGCAAGAATGGGAAGAAGTAAATTTTAATTCTTTCATTATGTGACTTCAGAGAATTGACATAGACTCTCTTGGTCTCCTTTCTAAAATGAAGAAGTGCAGCTAGATCATTTTTAGGAACCTTTCAGACTCCAACATTCAAGGAACTCTGGTCCTCTCAGCAGGGTGGTTTGTAGGACTAGGGACCTGTGTGCACACCTTGTTTCAGTTCTGCATCTTCAGCCCCAAACTCAAGACCTGGCATATCATAAGTGCTCTTCAGTTCATGTTTGTTGAAACCTCCATGGGTAGGGAAGGGTCCCAACGACAACAGACAGTGGGTGGATGAACATTCCTTTTGACTGACATTGGGGCTTGTTATTAATTCAAGCGCCAGAGGACTCCTTCTTCATAGCACCACCAGACCTTCAATTTCCTGTTAAACAAGCATCTTCTGCCTCATGGACCAGTCTTGTTGATGACCACTCTTTTCAGTTCTTGTTCTACCAGTGTTGACGATTGAGCAGCAAGACCCGGTGGCATTCCTTAGGCAAATCTTTTCCAGAGAGTTTTGCAGGACTTTAATCTGTGGATGTTCTTAGGTGTCATGGAGAGGACAGGTTCCTTAGACATGTTTGATTCACACCAGACTAAATAGCATTCAACAGTTTCTTAGTGCTGACTTATCAGAGCCTTAATTGTGCTCATAGTCACTGGAAAATCACTGTATTTGAAAAGGAGCCTCCAGAGCATGTCTCTGGAAGGGTATTCCTTGGTATAGATTTTAATATCAATATCTGCCATCTCCAATTTCTTGCATTCATTTCCTCTGCATTCATCTTTGAATGATGCGAGCAGCTCAGAGGTCATAATTTTTGGAACTCAGAATCAACGGGAAGCAAGTCCACGGATTTGGTCTCTACAGGGGACAGCAAATCTGTTTTTCCTCATGGGGGTGGCCATGACCTCATCACATGTGAGCATATAGTCTCCATCCCCATTGTGTCCACTTGCCCTCCTGGCACAGGAGGCATATAGGAGAAGTGTCTTTTCTGGTATTTTACTCGTGGTTGAAGGATTCAGATCTTTCCCCTCATCCCCAAGTAAGTGAAAGAGAGATATTTTCCTATAAAATTTCAAGAGATGTATTATATCTTGTTAAACTAGAATGGGATTCTCTCTTGGTGCTAACTTTTCAAAGACACTTCAAGGCACTCTGAACTGGGTCTCTCTCTTCTGTTGAAGGTCTTGCTCCACATAGTGGGAAGCTTAGGGCAAGGAGAGTATTACCTGTGCATACATATATCATAATAAGAAGTTATTTCTTTTCTTCTTCCTTTTTTTTACTTTGAGGCAGAGTTTTGTTCTGTTGTCTAGGCTGGAGTGCATTGGCGGGATCTTGGCTCATTGCAACCACTGCCTTCCTGGCTCGAGTGATTCTCCCACCTCAGACTCCCAGGTAGCTGGGATTAGAAGTGCACGGCACCACACCTGGCTAGTTTTAGTATTTTTTTAAATAGAAATGGGGTTTTGTCATGTTGCCCAAGCTGATCTTGAACTCCTGAGTTCAAGTGATCTGCCCTCCTCAGCCTCCCAAAGTGCTGGGATTACAGCTGTGAGCCACTGCACCTGGCCGTTTGTTTTCTTCTAATCCTGTATTTGTGAAAAAACAGAAAAGGATTAAATCTCACTATCTTGCTGTGTAAATCACTTTTGCATTCCGGTTGGGCAAAGATGACAAGCTGGGAGCAGTGGCTCATGCTTGTAATTCAAGCACTTTGGGAGGTTGAGGTGGGCAGATCACTTGAGGTCAGGAAGTTGAGACCAGCCTGGCCAACATGGTGAAATCCTGTCCCTACTAAAACTATAAAAATTAGCCAGCTGTGGTGGCAGGTGCTTGTATTTGCAACTACGTGGAAACCTGAGGTGGGAGAATCGCTTGAAATCAGAAGGAAGAGGCTGAAGTGAGCCGAGATCTTGCCACTGCACTCCAGCCTGGGTGACAGAGTGAGACTCCAACTCAAAACAAACAAACAAACAAACAAACCACGATTATAGAAGAACTTTAAGATACTGAATGGGAATGTGTTTCTAAGAAAGCTGAAGAACCTACACATCATCTGTTCATTCAAAGAAGCCGCTTCCTGACGCCCTGCTTCTTTGTCAGCTCATTGCTGCTCTTCATGAGTATTTCACTGACATGTATGAAGAACTTACTGTGTACAGATATGTGTGGGGCTCTGGATATACGGAAATACTAAAATCTGACTTTGAACCATAAGGACCTCAGATTCTGAAAGGAGCAATGCCTAAATTATAATTCAACAAAGTGGAAGCATATTTACTGTGCTAAAGGTGGGAAAGGCAGTGATAACTGAACTACATTGTACAGGTGAAAGGGAAACTGTTTAAAAGAAATGGAACTTTCTATTAGAATATTTCATTAATGTGGACTGGTTCCTAAAAAATAATGAAGTAGGCCAAGTTTGCTCACAGTGTATTTCTCCTTTTATTACCTGACTTGACCCATTCTGCACGTTACCTTCTCCCAGTGCCAATTCATCCAGGGTCCCAATTCTTTTGTTATTGCTATGGTCTGAATGTTTGTGTCCCCTCCAAATTCATATGTTTAAACCTAATTCCCAAAACGATGGTATTAGAAGATGAGGCTTCTGTGGGGTGATTAAATCATGGGGTGAGGCCCCCATTAATGGGATTAGTGCCCTTATCAATAGCACCCCAGAGAGACAGTTCACTCCATTTGAAGACACAGTGAGAAGATGGCTGTTTATGAGCCAGACAGTGGTTTGACCTTCATCAGATATTGAATCTGCCTTGATCTTGGGATTCCCAGCTTTCAGAACTGTGAGAAATAATTATCTGTTGTTTATAAATCATCCAGTCTATGCTATTTTGTTATAGCAACCAGAACAGACTAAGATAGCCACATACTGATCTGAGACCCTGGTACTTCTTCCTCAGGAGAAGAATGTTAAGGTTGCCTTCATTGGCAAGTGCCCTGGGCCCTCTGCCATCATCCCTGGGTAGATTGCTTAGAAAAATCACCTGCCCAGATTCTCTTTTGTCCAGATGTCAGGTCTACAGGGTCTTTGAGACTGCTTAATATCTGTGTGCCTACACATGTTCGTGAGCTGAGGAGAGATGGGAAAATGAGAGATCTTCTCCTCTTCCAACTTTTGGGAGGAAAAATCCCTGCCTTTAATCAGGGATAATATTTAAAATATTTAACAACCATTAGGGCCAGGCCACTGACCATTCTGAAATGATGACAGCTACTGGGCTAAAGAAAGGCACTAGAGGCAGGAAGCTAGACTGCTTTCTGGAAGCTCGTGAATGGGGCCAGAGCAGGGTTGTGGAGGCCAGGGTGACTTGTGGGGTGGCTGTTCCTAACTTCAATATGTAACCATTTGTATGCCTGTATTGGGGTGTGCCTGCTGAATATGGGACATGTTTTCATGGTGGATAAATATTTTGATGTCTTGGTTCAATGAGGAAACACAGAACTTGTTATTGTGACTCAATTAATGGGAATTTCAGGGAAGTTAGAAAAGGATGGTAATATCAAAGGCTGCCCAAAGAAGCACTTTGGATCTGGGTGCCTGCTCCTTGTTTCGCTTCCCTATCCTCTTCCCGTAAACACAGGTCATACCATGGACATAGCTGTTATCAGCCACAACCTTCTAGGGTTAACTTTGTTTTCAAGTCTTGGGTCAATAATGCTGCCCAATTATAAAAGCATTGCAGGAGATGCCAAGATGCCTCGAATTTGCTTCTGAGTACTTTGCTCAGGTTCCACTTACCTTGATTTGAGGCCACAAGTTTATTTTTACATTTTTTTCTACCCAAGTGGAGAATTCAGAAGGTAAAATTAAATATTTCTTCTAGAAGGAGTAGATGCTTCCATATAAGTGTGGATCCCTGACTGATACAGCCATTACACGGATCTATTAACAGAAGTTATGATACCTGAATGAGACACAAAAGGATGAGTGTTAGTTATAGAAATGCATTGAAAATGTTAGCTTCTGCAACAATATGAAAAATGTAAAAAGTTGTTTTCAACTAGAAAATAAGATTATATCAAATCTTTTTTTTTGTTTGTTTGAATGCAAGACAAGCAAATGACTCTTGACTGTAGTTTGGGTAACACAAGTCAGGGAAGACTCCACTGCGGTGTCTCATTGACTCATCTGAAATAACTGGGGGTGCAACAGAGATCAGCTTTAGCAACTACGAAAACTTCTTCTGTAGAATTACTAGGGAGTTTTTTAAAGATATTTGTTTTTGACAGCACTGGATTTTGTTTTCCCCATGATTTTTTACATACAAGCAGGAAATCTGCTCCAGAAGGCAGGTTATAAGAAATATTTTTCAATCAGTGAGAGTTTACTAAATGCCCATTTTGGAGACATGGTTGCTTTGTTTTATTTTATTCTTTTTTCTGGACCACTACTATAGTAGCTTTTCATAAGTCAGCCAATCTACTGTGGAAGAGATTTCTGTATATTTCTAGCACATACCTGTACCCGAGACATGTGTGCAAATAGAGGATATAACAAATGGGGAAAGAGTGATGGCTTACTAGGTTTGTGATGGTGTGCTTTCACTTCCAACAAAGTTTTAAATAGGTGTTTCAGGCTTTCTATAAAGAGATTAAAAATATCTTTCCCTTTTGATTTGAAGAAACTATGATTTTTTTTTCTATTGTATTGGTGTAGACTTTTAATCTGTAATGTTAGCTTGCCTCCAGCAAATCATGTCTATTGGATGTTTCCCAAACTGAACTATTCTAGAGGGATTTTCAAATGTCTTTATCCAAATAGCACATAAAAATCATGTTACTTGAGAAAATCCAGACAGACATAAAAGCAATAAAAATTCTCAACACATTTTAAGTAAAAAGCCCTCTGGAAAAAAAAAAGCAGAAATTAAAGAGAAACTGTTCAACTAAATTCTTTCTGACTAACTGAAAATATGTACACCGGGGAAAAAGCAGACTGTTAACAATGCCAAATTAACAGACACCATTAGCAAAGCTGATCCATATGTCTACATTCCAAAAGTTTTGCATACCTTTCCAATCAGAACAATGAAATAATTCCTTTAATCAAATAAAAATCAGAACCACAATTTTCATTATTTTATGATAAGGAAAAATCACAAAAACCTGTAAATCCCAGTATTCCTTTTTCCAGATGTACCAATTTAATGTGTAATTGCAAGACACTGTCTGGTTTTAATGAATGTGTAACATATGGATTAGTTCATTTCACTGCCTTTAGATGTAGGGTCCCCAAGAGCAAGCGTAGATCTTGTTAACTACAATCAACATTCTGGAGATTAAATATTTTTAGAGATAATCATTTCTATTACTCTGCTGAGCTGCATTATATCTGTGCCTAAGTTGTTTCTTGTCTATAATTTGGACAGTTTCAATAACTGGCTACCACTATATTAGCCTTTGCCTGTATAATTAACTATTTTAGGAATCATTCATTCAACTGTGCATTTGGGTCCAACCAAGTAGCACAAACTTTCTCCAAGGGAACACGATTAGAATAATTGCCACTCTAGGCCACTGTGAGTCATGCTGATTTGTTTTACTAGAATTTAGTTTCACAATGGTGCTGCCACCAAAAAATAGGCATGGGCATAGAACAAATTAAAGTGAATTCCAACTGCTTTCCTTAATAAAAACAGAATCATCTTAATCATTAAGGTAGAAACAAATATTAGCATACACACTGGAAGGATTTGTCTTCACTGATGATTGCCCTACATGTGTTGAACACCTCATCTTTATAGAATGGAGAACAGGGCTCTACCCACAAGGTAGGATTCAGGCGAGTCACTGCCCTCCATGAATTTCTTGGAGAAGCAGAGTTTTGAAGTAAAGGCATGAGAAGGGAATGAAAGCTGGCAGATTGGAAGGTTGACTATGGAAGGACATGTACAAGACGGGACAGTTTTCCAATTTCTGAGGCCAATTGTTGCTTTTACTCAAAGAACACACTTTGTCCAGCCAAACATTTTGTACTTACAATCATGCTAATTAGCCAAGAAAGGAATCCTTCCAACTTGTAGTTTTATCCAAGTATATTTTTTCTCCCTATTATGTGGGAAAACTCTTAATCGCAGGAAACCGGATCTAGTTATTGTACTTTTTAGTTAGCTCTATTCATTCATAAACAGCATCTCACTGAGGTCTAGTCACTATCAACCAGCAGGGGCTGTAACAATATCCTGTCGTACCTAGTTCTTCCATAAAATTCTGTGCTCACTCTATCCTAATTTAGGAATTTTATTTAGTGAAAATTTAAACCACTCTCAGCAATTAGTCACTCTACTGTGAATGCTCATTTTTTACATTAGGTAGAAAGGTTCTGAGGTGATGTTTTAATTAGCATTTGCAGGTGAAGTTTGAATATAGTGCTGTGCCTGCCTGAGTCGGAAAAAGGGAAAAGGCAGGCATTAGAGATTCTGACACAAACTGTTTTCACTTCCAACTTTTGATGAAAGCCTTTTTGGATCTCTGATGTGTGGGCATGCCATTACTTCCTACCTCTACCCTTAATCTTCTGATTTTTGAATTCATCGCCTTTCTTGTGGTAGCAGAACGAGCAATTTCTCTGCATAGGATTAACTGCTTTATCCAGTTGGTATGCTTATTAATCTGCCTTTCTCATGAGTTTGTAAGCTCCTCGAGGACAGGGAATGTATCTATTTTGTTCTCAGAAATTTTGAGCTTTCAGTGCAGTGCACAGCACAGAATTGGTGTCAAATAAACGTGCAGTTAAATTCAAGAATGGGTATGAATATGTGGCTTTGCATTTTACCAAGTATTCTACACATTACATATTTCATTGCTAGTTTTCCTTTGCTTGGGACAAAGTGTGGCTGTTGTTCTTCTTTTAGTCAGTTTGCTAATTTGCCTTCCTATCAATGGGTAGGCATAAACATCTTTTGGTTTCTTAAGCTCATGAAATTAAATGTCAAGTTTTATAGTATAATAAAAATATCTCTGAAAAGTCATTTGGACAAGGTAACTTCTACTACCACAGAATGCCTTCCCAGTCTTCTGGGTGTGAAAAATCAACATCTCACTTTTTTCCTCCCCTTCTAAAGGATAAGCCCTGAGTAATTTAATGTATCTTCACACTGTTGAGTCCAAAGGCCCATTAGTAAATGTTTACCAAGAGCAGCTCTCCTGTTTTCCTTACGGAAAGCTAAGTGAAAAATTAGTCTTTTTTACTTCAATAACTAACTTTATTCCTACAGCTGTTTCAAATACTGAAATTATTCTTCAAGTGAAGCAAAATAATAAAAAATTAACAGTTTATTTTATATTGCATATATTACTTGCACATAACTCACAGATCAGGCCTGTCTAGACTCCAGCATGTGATATTTTAATTGTGTTTCCAACACACGTTTATACATTAGTTGTTTACAACTCAAAATGTGTTTTCCCGTGGAAACAAAATTGTTAAAGGTGATTTGTTTTTCAGGCTAGATGGCTGCTGTTTATTTCAGTTCTGTGCTGCCTACCATAGCACAGTGCTGGTGAGAACCTGCGTGACTGAGCTCCCTGTGTGTGCTTGGAACTGGGCTGAGTGGTGCACATTCATTACCCCTGATCTTTGCAACCCTTTGATGTGGCTATGTTCATTCCCATTTTATAGGTGAACTGCTTCATTATAGGGACACCCAATAAGGTAAAGTTGAAGAGACAAAGCAAGCAAACAGTAGAGTTTCGATTTGACCCAGGCCAGCTTGAGTGCAAAACCCCAAATCTTCCTATCATGCATCCGTGCCTCCACAAAACCTAAACAACGGTGAGGAGACCAGAGGATGCAAGAGAGGTTATGAGAGGTGGCGATATCTCTCAATAGATACATGAACTGTGGAAACTAGAAATTGTTAACTTTCTGCCAAATAATTCATGATCTCCTGGATTGAAACTGGAAGTGTTTGAGACAAAGGAAGTATCGTTCAGTGGCCTTAAATAGAAGCTGAAAATCCTGGTAAGAGATCAGGTCAGTTGGTCGTGGTCACCGTTTGGAATGAAAGTGGAGCAAGGAAGTGAATAGGGAGAAAGAAAACCAAAGACAGAGAGAAAAAGGGAAGGAGCGGGACTTATGTGAAAAGTAGAAAAGAGAGCATTTCAGAAGTTGTCCTATTGATTAATTACTTCCCAGGTATTACTGAAACATCATGCATTAATCATGGATAACACAAACATATATTGTCATGGAACCTGCCTATGTTATCAGATGCTAAACTCATCATCTGGTAGATGATCCTACAGAATATTTAGAATAGCTACAGGGGAAGAATATTATTAGCATAAGAAGAAATAGATTTGTGATACGTGATGCTTTAAACCATTAGGAAGATGAATGGGCTAAGTGATAACTCCCAAAATGTGATCTACCTTTGTAAGATTTTGTTAGTAAGGACTCTGAAGTGAAAGTCAGCACAGCATCAACCCTGTAACTTTACTGTCAATATAGAGAAAATAAATCATGCCTTTGGTGATGTAAAAATCCAAATAAAATAAAATAAGAGTGATATAACAGCACCTATCAGGAAAATTATTATTATTACAACTACTCTTATTGGTTATCTTTTATTGCATTCTTACTATGGACCAAACACATTATAGAAGTCTTATTTAATCCTGATATGAATCTTGAATGGTATTACTTTATTTTACACATGAAGAAACAGGTTCAGCAAAGTTATATAACACTCAAGTGCAGAGAGATACCAGTGGTAGAGATAGGATTCAATGTTTTTTATACTTCTTGCTTGCACCCTTTAAGTATGTTATAATATAGAAGAGAGGTATAATCTTTTTTTGTCAATGACAAGAGAAAAAGAGAAACCAGAAAAGTACTATAATAAAATTTTCCTAAATAAAAAATGAGGCTGCATGACTAACATTGAACTACATTATTTGATGAGTGCTTAGAAACTTAATGGCATAACAATGTGTATTTTCTGTTTTAGTAAGTGTAAAATTATTTTCCTTCACTGGTTCAAATTAAGTTTCAGAGCATGGAGTAATTTTAAAACCTGTACCAGAGACAGTAGAATTTATGAAGGAAGAATGAGCATATCCCCTCAGTCATTGAGCTTAAAAATCTAGGACAATAAAAAATGTGACATTCTTGTCACATAGTCCATAAGTCCCATAGGACAGCAACAAAAAGCATTACAGTTTTCAAGGAGGCCTAGATCATCTCCAACAGGGATGATCATGGAGTGGCTTTCAGATAGAAGAGGCACTTGAGCTAGGGCTTAAAGGATGTGTGGGCAGAGACGATGGGGTGGCACTGCAGACTGAATGACTGCAAAGAAGCCGGAAGAAGAAAATGCTCAGGTCCACTGGGCGAGCCGTCTGATTTAGCAGCATTTAGAGTGAGGTCAAGGGATATAATGCCGGAAAAACAGACTATCTTCTAAAAAAACAAAGGGCTTAGTTTCAGGTTGATGAGCCCATATTTTCTATTACTCACAGAAGTTGTTTAACAAGAAACTTTCTTAGTCTGTTTTCTGTTGCTTCTAACAGAATACCTGAAACTTGGTAATTTACATAGAAAATAAATCCAAGGTCATGGTTCCCTCAATGGTGAGAGCCTTGTTGCTGATAAGGAGATTCTGAAGAATCCCAAAGTGGCACAGAGCATCACATGGTGAGGGGGCTGAGTGTGCTAGCTCAGGTCCTCCTTTGATTCTTACAAAGCCACCAATTCCACTCCTGTGATAATCTATTAATCCATGAACCCGTTAATCCACAAATGGATTAATCTATTCATAAGGTCAGGGGCCTTGTAACCTAATCACATTTTAAAGACCCCACCTCTGAATATTGCCACACTGGGGATTAAATTTCAACTGAGTTTTGGGAGGATAAACATTTAAATCATAGCAGAAGCATACATGTTTATTTAATAATAACAACTATTTATATCTTATTATATACCTATATGGTTCTTCTAAGAACTTTACCAGTACCAATTTATTTAAAAATTTTTTAAGAGCCTTGTGAGTTAAGTCTATTTGCCAGCCATAGTTTACCTGTGAGGAAATTGAGGCACAAAGAGGTTAAGTAACTTGCCCAGTTCATACAGATAGTAAGTACTGGAGCTGGGATTTGAACTCAGGCATCTGGCTTGAAAGTCTGTTTTCACAGTCTTTGTGCTGTGCTTTCTTTGTAGAAGAGGTTAGTGTTATAGGACATTGAATGTCCTGTGTAAAACTCTTCTGGGAACAGGGAAAACTGGAGTCAGGGAAGCTAAGAAAATATCTCATAAAGTCAGAAAAATCCAAATGAGATGGAGGACTGACTGTAGAAGCTACACACTTGATCAGGGCATAGTGGATTATGCTTGCAATCCAGCTACTTTAGAGGCTGAGGCAGGAGGACTGCACGAGGTCATGAGTTTGAAACCAGGACGAGAAACATAGACAGACTCCAACTCTGAAAAAAAAAAATAGGAAAATTAGCAGAGCATGGTGGCACATTGACACCTGCCTGTAGTTCCTGCTACTCAAGAGGCTGAGGCAGCAGGAGCCTCCTTGAGCCCAGAAGTTTGAAGCTGCAGTGAGCTATGATCTGGCCACTGCACGTTAGCCTGGGTGACAAAGAAAGACTATGTGATATAGTTTGGATATTGTCTCCTCTAAATCTCACATTGAATTATAATCTCCATTGGTGAAAGTAGGACCCCATGATTGGATCATGGGGGCAGATATCTCATAAATGGTTTAATGCCATCTCGTTGGTGCTGCCCTGGGGATAATGTGTTCTTGAGAGACCTGG
This sequence comes from Cheracebus regulus, assembly GCA_963574635.1. NCBI lineage: Eukaryota > Metazoa > Chordata > Mammalia > Primates > Pitheciidae > Cheracebus > Cheracebus regulus. The sequence continues at coordinate 18,584 of CAUYQU010046369.1, read as the reverse complement.
ATGCTTAAAAGTGTGACATCTTTCCCCTCACTCTCTATTGCTTCTGATGTGGCCCTGCTATGTGCCTGCACTCACTTCACTTTCTGCTATGAGTAAAAGCTCCTTGAGGGCCTCACCAGAAGCCAAGCAGATGTTGGTATAGCCTGCAGAACCGTCAGTCAGTTGAATATCTTTTCTTTGTAAATTACCCAGCTTCATGTATTCTTTTCAGGTATATACTTTATCATAACTGAGGACCATACACTTAGTCATTGCAAAGTGTATTTTTTGTTTTATTTCAAGCTTTTCCTTGCATATTGGCCTGGAATAAAAAGTTTCTGATTTCTTTTTGTTTTGTTTGATAGTTTTTACACACTTTTACCTTTAGTCTGTCTTTTTAATTATTATTATTATACTTTAAGTTCTGAGATACATATGCAGAATGTGCAGGTTTGTTACATAGGTATACACATCATGGTGGTTTGCTGCACCCATCAACCCGTCATCTACATTAGGTAATTCTCCTAATGCCATCCCTCCTCTAACCACCCCCACTCCAACAGGTCCTAGTGTGTGATGTTCCCTTTTCGGTGTTCATGTGTTCTCATTGTTTAACTCCCACTTATAAGTGAGAACATGCAGTGCTTGCTTTTCTGTTCTTGTGTTAGTTTGCTGAGAATGATGGTGTCTAGCTTCATCCATGTCCCTGAAAAGGACATGAACTCATCCTTTTTTATGGCTGCCTAGTATTCTACGATGCATATGTTCCACATTTTCTTTATCCAGTGTATCCTTGATGGGCATTTGGGTTGGTTCCAAGTCCTTGCTATTATGAACAGTGCTGCAATACACATACATGTGCATGTATCTTTATAGTAGAATGATTTATAATCCTTTGGATATATGCCAGTAATGGAATTGCTGGGTCAAATAGTATTGCTATTTCTAGATCTTTGAGGAATTGCCACACTGTCTTTCACAATGGTTGAACTAGTTTACACTCCCACCAACAGTGTAAAAGTGTTTCTATTTCTCCACATCCTCTCCAGCATCTGTTGTTTCCTGACTTTTTAATGATCACCATTCTAACTGATGTGAGATGGTATCTTAACGTGGTTTTGATTTGCATTTCTCTAATGACCAGTGAGGATGAGCATTTTTTCATATGTTTGTTGGCTGCATAAATGTCTTCTTTTGCGAAGTGTCTGTTCATATCCTTCGGCCACTTTTTGATGGGGCTGTTTTTTTCTTGTAAATTTGTTTAAGTTCTTTGTAGATTCAGGATATTAGCCCTTTATCAAATAGAGAGATTGGAAAAATGTTCTCCCATTCTGTAGGTTGCCTGTTCACTTTGATGATTCTTTCTTTTGCTGTGCAAAAGTTCTTTACTTTAATTAGGTCCCATTTGTCAAGTTTGGCTTTTGTTATCATTGATTATAATGTTTTAGTCATGAAGTCTTTGACCATGCCTATGTCCTGAAACACCATACCTCTACCTTTAGTCTTTCTAAGTAATTTTACTTTGTATGGCTTTTGCACACGTACATAAACATTTGGTTTTGTTTTCTGATACAATTTAAGTTTCTTTTTCTTTTAGTTGATAACTTTATTCTCTTTATGTGCATTGATATCAAAGATATTTCTCATCTGTTTTTATATATGGTTTACTAATTCTTTATCTTAAAACATCCTTTGCTGGGGGGTTTTCTGATGTATATATGTCTGTATATATGTGTTTGTGTGTGTTCCCTCTTGCAAACTGACAGAGGCTTTGAAGCAAAAAAGCCAGAAATCTTGGTAACTTTGTAGATGTGGGTGACAGAAGAGAAGGAAAAGCCAGAGATGTAGAGGTTTGTTTTGAATATGGATTACAGTGATGATGACATTGAAATAAGGGAGAAATCAGAGAAGAAAATATTTTAGGGAAAGAGCACTTGTCATCTTAAATGTTGTGTATAATAAGGTCTTGGTGTATCATTTTTGTGGAAAGGACTAGCAGATATTTGGGTGTGGTAAAAATGATGGGAATCAATTTACCAGCGAAGCCGGGTCAGAGTTGGGAGTTGGTGGAGTGCTGCAGGCAGGGCATAGCCCAGCAGCTAGGAAGGTGGGCTCCGTCCTCAGACACTTTTGAAGTTGGAGCGCATTTTATTCACAACAATGCTGCTTTAGGAAAATGTTTCTACCTCCTTAAGTTCAGAGGTTTTCTCCCCCCTCCACCACAAAAAAGACAGTAAGAATTTTTACCTCTTATGGTTGATATAAGAATTAAATAAAATAGTGGAAACAAAGTCTGTACTTATTAGTACAGAACCTGGCATATAATAATCCCTCTATAGAATTTAGCTGTTATGATGGTGTATATATGCCATTATACTATATGTGGCATATACAATCATTTTAGGCATTGTTCCAGCAGATAAGAGAAGATAGAGTGAGAAAAATTTCAAAGAATTTTTGAGAAGCAGAAATGTCAAATAGGGTATAATAAAGGAAAAAAAAGTAGGGGACTAAGAAATGGGACTTGTCATTCAAATGAGCAAGGAAACGTAGATTTAGTGTGACAAAAGAGCAGAAGTTTAAGAGGAAGCAGTTGGTTCGGTCTGTGAAATGTATCTGCAATGAGAGACACAGGGCAAGGAGGAAAGGCCACTGTGAGTGGGTGGCAGGTGTCCCTGGTGCTTTTCAGAGGAGGAGAAAGATTGGCGAGGTTAGGGGTTACATTTTGAGCACATGATTCTTCTTTAAAGACCATGAAACCGTGTCTCACAGGGTTAAATGGACCAAAGAACTGGGTTAAAACGGTCTGGTGATTAACACAGTCTCTGGGTTTGTTTTGCAGGATGTCCACTATGGGACCACAGGACCAGCTGAAACCGGCCAGAACCGGTATGACTGACTGGAGCTTGCACAAGGGTTTGCCTGAGCATGGGGTCATGGGGTAATCTTTGACGTTACAATCTGAACTTCCACCGCACATTTCACACTAACTCCTTCTAAATTTGCACATGCCACCGTGAAGAGGCAACTGCACATGGGTAAGGGACTTTCAAACATTCCCTTTCCCTGGCCAATCACTAATCTGCCCTGAAACACTTTCCCCAAAGTCCCTCTTTTACATATATGGCTTTCAAGCCAGTACAAGGAGACAGTTTTGAGCCCATCTCCTGTCTCGTTGCTTGGCCGTTTTGCCATAAACCTTTTCCTACAAAAATCCCATCCTTCATGTTTGCTTTTCTATTGCTCACAGGTAAATGGACCTCATTTGGTTCTATAACAGTCGTTTGAATGAGAGATTTGGAAATGGCAGGAAAGAAATTAAAACAATCATAAAAACGAGTGGCAGAGTTGGGACAGTCACGGAAGTCAGCAAAAATATTAGGGGAAAATCAGTTGATGTGGGGAATCTTAGGGGAAAATCAGTTGACGTGGGGAATCTTAGGGGAAAATCAGTTGATAGCCTGCCATGGCGGCTACTGCATCCACATGAGCTGACCGACTTTAGGTGCTCAATAAACTTCAGCTCAATGAATAACCCCATCAACTTACTGGAAGAGAAATCGGTAGGGAAGCTAGGAGTAGGAGCTTCTGAAAGGCAGAGAAATGATTTAATTTTAAAATCACCTAATTTGATGGCCTGTCTCAGCCTCAGTGAGGAAACTTTTTAAAAATAAAATATGATTGTGCAAACAATAACAGAATATTACATAAAATTTAAATGGCTGTGTGAGTGGGTGAAACTCCTATCATTTCCATCATACTTATATAATTAAAATAATTTCTGTGTATTTCCTTCCAGTCCTTTATTTATATGCAGTCATATTTTTATGTAATTGCAACCACAATATACAGACAATTTGCATTCTGCTTTTTAATTTAGTTCAAGGGAAGTTTGGCTAAAATTATTTGAAAGAAGAAAATAAAATATTGGGTATAAATATTCAACTACAAATGAAGGAAGGTTTTCTTCATCAGTCCTCATCTATAGAAAGGGAAAGCAATAGGAGTGAGGTAAAGCAATTCAACAGCACTTTCCAGTTCTTATTGGGGCAAAAAAAAGCTTTCGAACTTACAGAACTGAATAAAATATGATAGCTAGAGGGACTGGTAGCTTTCGTATTATTTTGCTAAGCATTGTTTCATGCTAAATCTTGAGGCTTTTTGTTATATTGCTTTTAATGCCTTACTGTAAATATCTGTTTAGAACATTGTTATCATTATTACTCTTATTATTAATTTATATTTATATGATGACAACATGTGAAAATTCTTTACCAACATTTGAAAAACCCCCTTTGATCCTTGCCTGAGGGACAAAATATAAATTAGAGGCATACAATGCAGGAAAATGATGGGGACATATATGGTTTCAGCAATGGCATGGATTTCAGGCTAGAAAGGCTCTGTAAAGGAAGCACTGTTGATGTGATATCTGAATAACATGGAAGTTTCTACTCTGAATAAATTCTGCCTATGATTCATGAGTCTTGTGAAGTTTATAACTTTTTTTCCCTGAGGCATCCCTTCACAAGTTCTATAATTTCCATAATACCCCTAAATTTTAAAAGCTCTGGATGTGCAGCTAGAGGCAGCTGCAGAAGATGAAAAAAGGCGACAGGCTTACTTTCTCCTCTGCAGTCAGTATTTTCTATTAACATGTCTGCAAAAGTAGGCCCCTTGCAAATGGACAATTAGAGGTGGTCCAAATAAAGAGAAAGAAGGGACTCATTAGTTGATTGACTTTCATTTATTTTTGAGTTGAAAAAGCAACCTTAAAAACTATAAAATTATTTTAAAGTTCTAAATTTCTAAGTTCATCAGTAGCTGCTACATGGACTTTGGAAGTGAAAATAGGATAGCATAAAGTCATGTGGCCAGATGCAAGAAAATAAGCTTGCTCTTTTGATGGAAGGATGCATGGATCTGATCCACAGCCACATTTTCATTCTCGTCAACTAGAAAGCAAACAGAAAGCTTAGTCAGCCACATAAAATAATTGGCCAGAGGCAGAAAATTTCATAAAATTGTAGTAATTGATTTCCAGCCCTCCAAATTCCAATCATTTCTCAAAGGAAGGTGACCCTAAGCACATTGTTATGTTTATCTGTTTTCTTTAATTCTTCCAATGAAGTTACAAATTGGGAATAGTACAAGGTTCGATTTTTAAAGATGGCCAATTATAGATGTTTGTGAATTTTAGTGGCCTGAATTCCATAGGTAGAGATTATAAAATCTGTAACTGTTTTTTTTAAAAGAACGATTATTATATTAAAATAGTCATTAATTAATATTTGAATATCTATTATGTACCAGTCACTATCCTAGCCATGTCACAAATAGTATTTCATTTGGTGCTGTGTAATTGTAAAATATATATTTGGTGTTGGCCCCTTGGTTTGTAGTAAAAAGCCCTAACACTCTTGGAATTTTTTGAGTGATGAGTGTCCTTTGTATGACAGTGAGGTGACCGATGCAGCCCCTAGGTGGCTTCAGAAAGACCATAGTGGGATGAGAGGGTGGGAACTTTTAGCCCATGCCACAACACCAGGGAGGAGAGAAGGGCTGAAGATTAAGTTGATCACCAATGGCTAATGACTTAACCAATTTTGCCTACATAATAAACCCAAAAGGACTGAGTTTGGGGAGTTTCCAGATAGCTGAACACACAGAGCTTCTTGGAGGGTGGTACACCTGGGATGGGCATGGAAACTCTGTGCTGCTTCCCATATACTTTGCCCTATGCATCTCTTCCATCTGACAGTCTACTTGTATCTTTTGTAATGTCCTTTATATAATGAATGGGTAAATATAAGTAGCATTTCCCTGAGTTCTGTCAGTCACTTTAGCAAATTCATTGAACCAGAGGAGGGGGTTGTGGGGATTCCATTTTATAGCCAGTTGGTTAGAAACATGGGCCACACCTGTGCTTGCAACTGGCATCTGAAGTGGGGGCAGTCTTATGGGACTGGGCTCTCTCAGTCTGTGGGATCTGACACTACCTCCAGATAGGTAGTGTCAGAATTGAATGGAATTTTAGGGCACTCAGTGTCTCATGGAGAATTTGCTGCTGGAAAATTTCTTGGTGTGTGGGGTGAGGTGGGAAGGTAGGGGTGGGGTGACTGGGGAGAAACCCCACACATCTGGTCGAAGAAGCATTCCATGCTGTGAAAGAATAGTTAGAGAAACCAAATTTGCTTTTTCCTATATCATAACAGTGCTCAAAAACAATTCTATGAGATTGATGCTATTATTATTTTCATTTTGTAAATGAGAAACAAAAAGTCACAGATAGTGAAAGAGCTGATATTTGAACCCAACAAGTCTGTCTCTGCTTATAACCACAGAGCAGTGTGCCTCAAATGTCACAATAATTAAAATATGTGCTAAACAAAAAGAAGACCAGTTAATTTTAACATGGTTCTATTTCGTACCATAGTCATTATCCAACAAATACTTCCTTAGAAAACAACTATACACTGGACGGTTATCAAAACTAGGCAGAAATTGAAGGGAGTTCTACAATTGGAAGAAGGAAATGTTCCTGAGTGAATTCCCCCAAATTTTATAGCATTTGGCCTTAGGGCAAACCCTACTCTCAACATGTGGTTTACCTACCTTGGGATAGGCACATTCAGTCTTATTGGGTTAATGAACCCAATGGCAAATGTACAGCACTCACAATAGCTGGAAATCAAAGGATGAAGAGAATGCTGAGAAGTGTGTGAAGCCCCAAATTATACACATATATATATAAACTTTTCCTAAACCTCTGGGTGGACCTTGGGCAATCCATACATGAAACAGACTCCAAGCAGTGTAGCCAAGGCTAAGAAAACATTTCAGCTGCTATCTACTGCAGAGCTTAAAGATTCAGTTCAGCCAAGTTAACTGCCTGCTAAGCACAGCAATTAACACCCTCTGGAAGAATATAGCAAAATCCCAAATCTTCACAACTTAAAATTCACAATTTTCTGGATATAACCCCAAAATTACTCAATCTACAAAAAATCAGGAGCATTAGACCTATACTTAGTAGAAAAAGCTATCAATGGAGATAATTGAATTAAAATTCATCTACTATAGGTATTAAAAAGCTACTTGTAATCAACGTAACAAATAAGAAATCTCAGGACAGAGATATGGAAAATATGAAAAAAAAATTAATGGAAATCCTAGAACTAAAAAACACAATACTTGAAGTTTCAGAATTTTGCTGAATGAAATTAATGGCAGATTAAGATGGTAGAAAGGAGCCACTGGAGGAGAAGACAGAATAATGGAAATTACCAATATGAGGACCCAGGAAGAAAAAAATAGGAAAAAAGTGAACAGTGCCTGAGGACCTGGGAGACAATATCAGAACATTGATCATAGGTGTAGTTGGGGTAGTGGAATGAAAAAATAAAGAAAATCGGGCAGGAAAAATATTTGGATAAAGAATTTGCAAAATTGCCCAAATTTGTTGAAAGACATAACTTTATAGATTGAAGCTTAGCATAGTCCAATAAAGAGACATATAAAAGTAAACAGAAAATATTGACAGAGGCCAGAATAAAATACCGCATTACATATAAGAAAACAATCATGAATAATGACTAACTTCTCATTAGAAACAATAGAGGGCAAGAGATCTCTAATGTCCCACCAACTTTGAATTCTATATACAGTAAAAATGTCCTCCAAGAATAAATATGAACTAAAGACACTTCCATAAACGTTAAAACTAAGTAAATCTTTGTCAGCACACGTACTCTAAAAAAAATACTAGAGGAAGTTCTTCCGGTTGAAGGGTATTATAATAAATTGAAACTGGGATTTCTAGGATGGAAGTATAAATATTTGGATATATAAAAAAGATGATATTTCTCTAAATTTCTTTAGGCTATATATGACCATCAGAAGCAAAAATTTAACACCATTATAAGGTATATATGAAGATTATAGCATATGTATTAACTATGACATATGCATATGACAGAAATAGGCTAAATAATGGGAAAGTAAAAGAATCTATGTAGCATGTTTTCTCTATTTTTGGTGGAGATGATATATTAACTTTAAGTAGAATATAAACATTTAAGGCTATCTATACTATTCTCTAGAACAACTTCCAAAGAATGATTCAATGAAGTATAATTAAAAAGCCAGCAGATATAATGAAAATTTTAAAAAAGTTTAGCTACCTGCAATAATGCAGTAAAGGAGAAGGTAACAAAATCTGACAGGCTACAGGAATAAATTAAATGGCAGACCCATAACCAACTATTTGAATAATTACATTGAATATAAATGGCATAAGCTTTCCAGTGAAAAGACAACAGCTATCAGTATGTATTTAAATAACAAGCTCCAACTGTACATGATGTAGAGAGAGAGAGAGAAAGAGACTTTAAAGATAAAAACACAAGTAGGCTGAAACTAATTGAAAAAAAGCATTATAACATTCAGATAAGAACCAGAAGAATGCTGTGGTGACTAATATCAGATAAACCAGACTTCTAGACAAAGAGTTAGGAGGTACAGTTAAAAGTTAATGGCAGAATGTAGGTCACAGGTCCATGAGTGTTCACTGTAGAGTTTTTTCTATGTTTTTGTATATTTGAACATTTTTATAATATTACTTTGACAACATTTATCTTTAATCAATATTAACAATGACAACATTCAGAAACAACAGATGAAGAGATATGGTAAACGTGAAAAAGTGTTAAACTGAGATACAGAAACTTGGATTCAAGTCCCACTTCTTCTATAAGGCACTTCAATGACTTTGAGTCTGACATTTAGCATCGTTAAAAATCAGTTTTCTTGTCTGTAAAATAAGACTCATTTTAAAAGTGTAAGTACTGTTGGGGCACTTTTTAATAAATATGACAGGATATTCCAGCATTCAAGAGTTTGAGCAAAATGAAAATTATCATTATGCAATATCCCTTCTTTTTTACTCTTACAAAACATAAATGAAGATATGTTAAACTTAGAAAAACTAATAATCGCTGATGCCTTTCAATTCATTATTTACAACTAAGAAAGACTGGACTATGTTATACGCTTTTTTTTTTTTTTTTTTTTTTTTGAGAGGAAGGAGGAAGTCTCACTCTGTTGCCCAGGCTGGAGTGCAGGGGCACAATCTTGGCTCACTGCAACCTCCACCTCCTGGGTTCAAGAGAGTCTTCTGCCTCAGCTTCCCAAGTAGCTGGGACTACAGGCTCATCACCACACCAGAATAATTTTTAAATATTTTTAGTAGAGATGGTGTTTCACCATGTTGGCCATGCTAGCCTCAAATTCCTGACCTCAGGAATTTGTCCTGCCTTGTCATCTCAAAGTACTGGAATTAAAGGCATGAGCCACTACAAGCTATTTTTTAATGATATAATTTATAATAATTTTAATTATAATTTAATAACTTTAATAATTTAATGGCATCATTCTCTGACCTGGATAAAAATGAGAAGGATGTTCAGGCACAGTGGCTCACACCTGCAATCCCAGCATTTTGGGAGGCCGAGGCAGGTGGATCACCAGAGGTCGGGAGTTCAAGACCAGCCAGACCAACATGGAGAAACTCCATATCTACTAAAAATACAAAATTAGCCAGGCATAGTGGTGCATGCCTATAATCCCAGCTACTTGGGAGGCTGTGGCAGGAGAATCACTTGGAACTGGGAGGTGGAGGTTGCAGTGAGCCAAGATCGCACCATTGCACTCTAGCCTGGGCTATAAGAGTTTAATTCCATCTCAAAAAAAGAAGGAAGGATGACTTTACCAAACTTTTCCACTTTTATTTCTGACAATTGAGTGAAAATATAAATCCATCAAGTGTCAATGAAATTAAATGCCTTTCTGTTATTTTCTTATCAGAAAAATGATTTCATTTTCATATATGTGCTAAGGAGTAACATATGTAACATATTGGAAAATTCTAAAATATAAAACATCTATGTTATTTAGCGTTTTATTATAAAATAGTATATTAACTGTAGAACATTAAGAAAGTATTAAAAGGAAGTAGAAATCTCTTCTATTTTTATAAACTAAGACAATATTTTCATACATTTCCCATTAGATTTTTTTAAATAGTCTGTAGTGTTTTCTCTTTTTCAGGGAAAAGTAGCAGACTATGCATATGAATTTATGCTTTTGATGACCCTTGAATCATGAAAGGATTCTGATTTAATTTTAGATTCTGCATTTTAAGTGTTCATACCGAAAGTAAAATTTGTCCAGTACAATAAATCACTTCCTCTAAATTGGCAAGCATGCCTAACTACAATCCACATTTGCCCTCCTATTATGCTTCTTAGGTCAGTGATAATGCTCTCAAACAAGTTATCTCTTATTCTTATTCAATAATCTCCTATTAAAAATATAAAAGGGGTCCAGTTTCAACTTTTTGCACATGGCTAGCCAGTTTTCCCAACACCATTTATTAAACAGGAAATCTTTCCCATTGCTTGTTTTTGTCAGGTTTGCCAAAGATCAGTTGGTTGTAGATGTGTGGCATTACTTCTGATGCCTCTGTTCTGTTCCATTGGTCTATATCTCTATTTTGGTACCAGTACCACGCTGTTTTGATTACTGTAGCCTTGGTATCAATGCTGCCATGAACTTTGATGTCTCCCAATTTGAAGGTCAATAAAAGAAATGGTTCCTGTTGCATACAATGTTGAATCCAAAGATACTTTCTAAGTGGCCTCATTCAATAGTTCATTTTCGTTAGTGGTTAGAATTTCTATTTTATCTCTCACTAGCATTATTAGGTAGGCAATTTATGTATGGGTACATTAACTTATATTATAATTTTTATGTGCTTTTAGAGATATATGTGCATAGAATTCTATACTTGAGTACCTGTTGCTTTGAGTGCACTGAAAACAGCAAAGCAAAATTATGAGCAACAAAAGTAATAACAACCAAGTGTTATTTGGGGCTTTGTGTTTTCTCAGTCCTCATTAGAAAAATCTGTGATTATTTTCTGCTTTTCTTTCCCCTCTCCTCCTTTTATTTATTTATTTTGTGTGTGTGTGTGTGTCCTCATTCTTATTATTCTATAGCTTTACCAAATACTTTGTAGAGGTTCAGTTGAGATCATGTAGGTAGTGAAGAGTGAAGTTAGGCTTTGATGCCAATTAGATCTAACTCAGAGCCAAATTCTTTTAACCAAAGCCATACCTTCTTTGAGGTTGAAGAAGAAGGTGGCATCTTAACTGTACTATTTTTTATGTTTTTGCCAGCATTGTAGAGGGTCATCCTGGAGGATTAGCCCCTTTACATGCATACACACGTGTTGATCTTGTTTTTGAATACCTATGGGAGAAAGAAAGTCAATATTTATTTCTATGGTAGAAATACAGATCCTGCAAACATACTTCATAATACTTTCCAATCATGGCAGCTTCTAGGGTGAGAGGAGCAAAGCATCTGGGACACAGTTTAAGGAGGCACTCACTCTCAGGGTCCTACAAGTGCAGAGTCCACAGCTGAGAGTGAGTGCCACCTTAAATTTTATACCCTAAGCACCTCACTTGCCTCACCCTAGTCTTGAGCCTGCACTCACAATTACCATAATGCTAACAACTTGGAGATTTATTGCACATCTATCATGTGCCCTCTTGTAGGGAAAATAAAAATAGTTCCAATCACATTGCATAGGACTGTACTGGAGAAAAATGTCATCCAACTGGACACAACAAGGCCTGCCCATAGGAAACAATCAAATCAGGTATATCATCAAGTCTATAAACTAGCATGGTCACATGAGATCACAGAGTCGGGGAGTCAGTACGGTGAGATGTGGAGGTCCTAAAGGAAAAGCCATTGTGCTGTGAATCGGGCTGAGGCAAGGCCCTGCTGGGGAGACTATGGAACTCCAAGCAGAGGCTGACTGATGTCGGCTGTGGGAAGCCATTTATTTGTTTGAACAGGGAACAATGTGCAGAAAGCTCTGAGATGGATTATGCATCATTTTGCTGGAGTCGGTCATGGTAATGGATGGATGGTGGGGTCCATCCAGAATAAAACATTGTTTTAGAGTGGGTGCCTATTAGTTTAAAATTCATTTTAAAATGATTACTACTACAAAGTGGTTTTGATCTGTTATGGGGAAATTGAAGTTGGAAGAAAGGAAACAGTGGAGGTTGAAATATCCAAATCAGGCATCTTATTTACACCATTTTGTCATATTCCCATTTCTCTTGAAGTTGGCTCTACGATGCACTTAGCAGTTGTTGGCTCTGAACTCTATTGTCGGAACCACATAGCTGACCACTCTGTCATAGGCTGCCTTGTTCACTGAACAGTTTGTGTGGGTGATTCTGGTCTCCCAGACTAGCTCACAACCCCTGTGAAAGCTCATTCTGGATGGTCTGTGTCTGTAAACTCTGGCAGCACTTGGTACACCGAAGGCAATTAATAAAGGTTTCACAGCTGTCTGCTCTAGAGGAACAATGTAGAGAGAAATTGAACTTGATTACCAAATGTGGAAAGGTCTGCATTTGTTGTACTTTGCAGCTTTTGGACTAACCTGAATGAAATTTCCAATGGCTAATTTCATTTCTAATCCATACATAAGCCAGAAAACTCCACCTGCAGGGAATGTTTTTTCACTGCCTTTCTTTTGAAAAGGGTCAGCACCCCATTTCCTGTCAACATGAGTTGCAGTAATAAGCAGGGATTGGCTACTTCTGTGAGAGTGGTGGTTGCTTAGGAAGAAGGCCCAGGACTCAGGCTTCTGTAAAAGTTTTTGGCTTAAGGTCAAACCAGAATGAACAGTGTGAGACCCACATACCTCTTGATATGTGGATATCTGAGCTGGGGACACCAAGGCCCAAGACAGTTTACCAAAAAGGTAGAATTATGTTATCCTGTCCGTCAACAGGGCTTCTTTCCAGTTCAAGATATCCTGGGACTAAACAGCACACATAGCAACAAAATAAACAATATGTACACTCTGCATTGTTAAATAAAATACACTCCCCATATTAGTGTACAAATCAACAAAAGTATAATGGGCTGATGCCTCATTTATTTACCATCACTAAGCAATGGACTATTTATTACAGATCAATATTACAAATAACTAAAGCCTGTGAATTTAAGTGCCAAAACTTCAAAAAATGTTAACCACATATGATGAAAATCATTCTAAACATTCCCTAGTGTCTTAAACACAGTACTCAAAATATAGTTTGGCCTTCAATATGTTTAGAGGAGAAAAAATGGAAAAAGGAATGGCCAGGCACATGGCCAGATTTAATGCTTTAATGCTGAGAACTAACTAGAAGAAACAAACTTCTCCTTGTGTAATTCCATTTCGTTTTTTCTATTTCAAGAGGAAGGTATCCTATTTTTATATTTATTTTTATATTTATTGTTTATTCCCTCTGCTCTTAGCTCTTCAGCTATTCTCTTTCTCATTGGTGATTTTCCTTATACCTTAGGTGATTCCTGGATGCCACTTCCTTCTTCTCCCTTCTCATAGTCGAGATTCCCTGCTTGTCTGATTACATATACTGTTTCTGTATTGTGCAACTAGTTCTGATATTTTGCAAAAAAAGCAGAGCATTCTAAAGAGAGGGCATATCAATAGGGCCACCAGTATAAAGCTCCCTTGCTGCTTGTAATAAATCTCTTGAATAATATCTCATGGAATGTGTTTCTCTGGTCTCTGAGCTGGTACCAGAATGCTCATATATATAAGCCCAATTTCTCTGCCTAGACACCACTTGCCTGCAACCTCCCTCCTCTGTGATTCCTCATGGTCACTCAGAGTTTCTGATTTCAAAATATCAAATAGAGGAGAGTTCTGCAGTTCTGATCAGCAGGCCAAACAATTGATTTTTTTCCTTTATATGCCTCCCTTACTGTTCATTAGAAAAGCGGATGGTGAACAGGAAACTTACCCTTGACATATAAAAATGTACCTTGAGAATGAGCACTCCTACTAAATGGACTATTTTTTTTTTCCTTTTAGAGTTAAGCTGCATCCAATTCTTATAGGTATGTATACAATGGCCTTCTCTGTCTCCCTGTTACAGGTTTTAATTCTGGAGGACTTCTCAAAACCTCTCTCCACTAGTGTCCTCATGTGTCTCTGAGTGATTAAGAACATTGGCTCTAGAGGCAGATCATTTTGGACTTAAATCTCAGGTCTTCCTTTAACTCATTATATGGCCTTGTGCAGGTCACTAACCACTCTTTGCTTCAGTTTTCTCATCTGTTAATTGGAAAAGAAAATATGTCAGTGCCTGCAGTATAGGCTTTTTGTGATGATAGAGTATGAAAATGCATGCAAACTGCTTAAAACTGATTAGAGTATGACAATTGTCCTAGAAATGTAGATGCATTTTTATTTTTTGTGTAAGACAAAGAGGGGGTTAAAATCATATATTATCATTTAAATAACTTGCCAAATAATTTTAAATACAATAAAACTTTTATTTTCATTGAGAAAATCTTAGATATAAAATATACATAAAACATGATAAGTAAGACTTTACTAACCTGAGAAACTTCACTATGCCTAGTTGTGAAAACCTAAATTATATCCCTTGTATTTAGAAACAAAACACACATACATGCTCTGCCCTTTAGTACTCAATGGTTATAGAACTTGTGGCTATTACTGTACGATATCGAACACAAGTAGGAATACTATTTCCAGAAGAAATAACAATTAGAAAACTCAAGAAAATTAACGGTAACCACTTAACGTTAGTAAGAATTCAACAGTGTGTGGATACTAAAAGTAATCAAAAAAAAATATGAGGGAAAAAAAAGCCATCCAAAAACAGTGAAAGCATTGAAAAATTCAAAACATTAAGGAAAAAAATAAAATATCTAGAAACATAAAGGCAGTTTTAGTAAGTCCTTATATGAACCTTGTAAAGATTTTGAGATGGCTTAGTAACTTTTAGAGGGAACATATCTTAGTGGTGACAGAGCCCCAGATTTCTGAATATAGATGGACTGAAGTCAAAACTCAGTTTCAACTAACCGCTGAGTGATTGAAGAAAATTATGTAACATGTCTATGCTTCTTGAATTCTCTGTAAAAATGGTGATAATAACAGTAAGTGCCTCATAAGGCTGTTGTATGAATTAAGCTAATGAGCTACATCAGTCAACTCAGTGCTTGGCAGAAAGTAGACACTCAAAGAGTTGTAGCTACAGGGGATTTTTTCCCTTGTTTTTGTTGTTATGATCGACACTGATGTTGATACACCAGTTATTCCAGACTTCATGTGTAGGTCTTAGACTGTCCTGTGCAAAACTCCTGCAAGACTTTTCAAGATATAGTACTGAAAATTTTACTAAACATTTCATGAGGTGTCCACTTAATTCTCAAAATCGTTGACTACACCATTGTTAGTTGAAAATCAAATAAAAATGTAAATAAAAATAAATAAATGTCTCCTTACAGAGATTTACAATTGTATACTTACAAAACAGAATTTAAAAATAGATGTGAAGCTAGAGAAATATTGCAGCCCAATATGATAGATAAAAAATTAAGTTTCTTCATGAGGATCTCAAATATTTATCAATATATGCAATTTATTCTTACATCTATTTTTAAATTCTATTTTGTAAGTATACAATTATAAATCTCTGTAGAGAGACTATTTATTTTATTTTCTGTCTCTATGAATTTGACTAATTTAGATAGCTCATATAAGTAAAATCATGCAGTATTTGATTTTTTAAATAACTGGGTCATTTTACTAAAAATAATATCCTCAAGGTTCATCCATGTTGTAGCATATGACAGATTACCTTTCTGTTTTAGGACTAAGATTCCAGTTCTTATTTTGTTTGTCCATTAATACCTTGATGGACATTTGGGATTTGCATCTATAAACAAGGGCGTGCAGATACCTCTTCAAGGCCTGCTTTCAATTCTCTTGGATACATACCCAGAAGTAAGATGGCTAGATCATGCGGTGATTCCATTTTTAATTTTTGGAAGAACTGTCATACTATTCCATAGCAGTTGCACCATTTTACAAGCCCACTAACACCACACAAGGGTTCCAGTTTCTCCGCATACTCACCAACGTTTGTTAGTTTCTGGTTTCTGCTTTGCTTTCAATTAGCTATCTTCATAAGTTTGAGGTAATACTTCATTGTGGTTTTGATTTACATTTAACAATTTTCAAAGTTATCTTTTCATATGCTTGTTGGCTCCTTTATGTATCTTTGAACTTGTCAAAATGTTTAGAATTAACATGTACTACTTCTATATCATATAAACATAATTGGTATCAGTTTTATGACATAGCAAGAGTAAAGAAGCTTCCTTCTTCTGGTCCCTCAAATCCCCATCTGTGAAATAAGGAGAACAGACTAGCTAATAATCCCATCTGTGATTTTTTTAACAAAGGAAATATGTCCTGATTCCTATTAGTATTGTAAAGATCGTATTTATAAATTTCCTAAATTTTACAATTATTCTGAAAGGAATAGGCAGGTGGGTAAATAAATGACTTGGTGATGATTTTTCAGCATTTATTCTCTTATTTAATATTTCTAGAGCTCCAACTTCATGGTAGGCATTGAATCAGGGGCCAAGAATACAAACACAATGCAGTCTGGATTTTGCCTTGTTAAGTTTCAAGTCTACTTGGGGAGGCAGACTTGTGCGTAAATAATTACAATGAGGCTTGAAGTTGACATAGTACATGTATAAATAAGGTTTATTGGTGCTGCAAAGGAGAGGACATCTGCTTCTAAGTTGCTAAAAATAAGAAGATTCATCTAATAGTCAGAAATGGGTCATAATGGTTTCCCCCAGAACTTGTTGTTTACAAAATCTGTGACATTTAAACTTAGTGAGAAGAAATTTAATATTCACCAGCAAAGACAAAGCAGAATGTCCATAAGCATTTAACCATTATATTTTCTTTTAAACTAACAAATGGCTAAACTGTTTTCTATTCAATCAAATGGTATTTTAGAAATTGTGGTCTACACAAAGGATGTCTCTTGCTGGGCAGAGTAATATAATACATTCTTTGTGGAGTAGGAAACTTTAATGATATATGCAGTTTTGTTATTAAAACTGAGTTATATATTTTGCTCTGCTCTGGAAAATTGTGACCCAGTATAACATATCTTCACATTGTTTATAACTTGAGGAAAATCAACATTTTGGGTTTCCAGTTCACACAGTAGGAATTACATTTGTTTTGGCCAAATATAATTTATATAACTGCAAGGAACAATAAAACATGAACTCTACAGTGTTTTCTTACCTAAAAATAATATAGACCTTGTAAAATGGAAAAGATTATTATTATAAAGAAAAAGACAGTAACTTAAAAGGCTGAAGCTCATTTTACAATACTTTTTAATGCCTGTGCAAATAGGCAGACACCTGTGTCCCCATTTTTCTTGACCCCAGCCACAGGAGTGAGATTCCACATGGTAATAAATAACTTTGCAAGTAAAACTTTGAAATATAATTTGCTTGAATAAGCCCAGTCCTTCCATGTTCAAAAGTCATTTTCAATGTGACTTCTTAAAATGATTCAGTACTCTTTAGTGCTGTACCTACAAAGATTTGTTTGTAGGTGCTAAAAGCATCTGGTCCATCTTATTAATATAAGAACCCCAGTTAGTGGAGGGGCCATTATGGATTTAAGAGTTGAAAATGAATGAATGAATGAATGGATATTTGTCATTAAAGTCAACTAGCCTATTCAGAAATTGACTCTATTACTTCATTTTCATGATAAAAATATCCCATTCTCAAAGATACGGGAATAAAATTTTTAAAATATTCAAATTTCTTTTGATGAGGCATATGCAGGAGTCAACTGAATGCCTATTATAAACCTATTGAATGCATATTATTAAACTGATGATTGCAAAATCAATCACACAACTAGAAAAAATAGTAACATTTTAGGGGCAAGTACTTTGTTCAGGAACTAGTCCATTGTATCCTATTAATCCTCTAAAGTCTAAACAATTCCGTGAAGATGGCAGAATCATGATTTTACATGTGAAGAAGCGAAGGCTCATAAATCTTTCTGTGATGTGTTCCAAACCACATGGCCAAGTGAATAACGGAGTTGACCCCAGAGGATGAGTCTTATGATTCTACACACCATACTCTTTCTACTGCACCACTGAGAATTTCCTGGGTGAAAATACAGGCTAGTACCAGTCACAGCATAATCAGATGGCTGATGCATCTAACATTCCTACTTGCTAATTCCGGTGTAATAATTTTTGACTTGTTATTTTAAACCCTATTATCTGTTTCTAAATGGAATTCAAATTGCATTCAATATTATTAGTGTTTGTACTTGTATTAATTTTTCTAAAGCAATACATTTCTAATCCTTATTTAGAGAGACATTTCTAAGGCATCCTAAATGATGCCGACTTGCTTCTCAAGACAGAACATGAGTCCATTTCACTTTTATTTATTTATTTATTTATTTATTTATTTATTTATTTATTTTTAAAGAATGAAAGAGAGAAAGGAAGAGGAAGAGATTTTAGAAAAAGAGAGAAAAGGAGAAAGAAACAGCAAAAGAAAGAAAAAATGAAAGAGAAAGAAAGAGGAAGAGATTTTAGAAAAAGAGAAAAGGAGAA
>CAUYQU010046366.1:0-21501 GCA_963574635.1 Cheracebus regulus | reverse complement strand
TTATTTTAGTTTCTGTTCTGTGGAAAGTGTAAAGCATTCCAACAAAGGGTTTTAATGTAGATTTTTTTTCTTTTTCTTTTTTTTTGCACCCATGCTGTTGATTGCTAAATGTAATAGTCTGATCGTGACGCTGAATAAATGTTTTTTTAAAAAAAAAAAAAAAAAAGATTAAGTTATATTTGTATAAAAATAAGCTGGTTTTTGTTGTTCAGTTCTCAATCCTTAAATGATCCTATCTTGTGTATGGAAGGTGTCTCCTCATTAATTACAGTACAAGAACAAAAATTAACTAAAGATGAGCTACAAAACTTAGTGTGAATCCTAAATAAAATTTCTATAGAAAACACAGGAGAAAAATTTGTGACCTTATATTAGACAAAAGTATCTTAGATATACCAATAACATGATCCATTTTTTAACTGATAAATTGGACTTCAGGAAAATTAAGAATATCTGCTTTGAAAGAATTGGAGAACAAAAACAAGCAAAAAGTAGGAGAAAAGATTTGCAAATCATTTATCTGATAAGTAACTTGTATTCAGCATATATTATGAACTCTCAAAAGTCTAATAAAACCAGATTTTTTTTTAGAAATGGGCAAGAGAGATGAACAGTTCACCAAAGAAAACATTCAGATGGTAAATAAGCACATGAAAAGATGCTCCATATCATTAGTTATTTGGGAAATGCAAATCAAAACCACAATAAGATACCAATTCATACCTACTAGAATGGCCATAATTTAAAAGAAAATGCTAAATAAGTGTTGGCAAAGATGTGGAACAACTGAACTCTCATATACTGCTCTAAGATGGTACAATCACTTTAGGAACAGCTTGGCAGCCTCTTAAAAAATTACAAGATACAATATCCTATAACATAACATTATTATATACACCCACCATATGATCCACCCATTTCTACTCCTTTGTATTTACTAAAGAGAAATGAAAGTCATGTGTATGAATCTTTGAGACAACTTTATTTATAATGGTGAAAATTTGTGTTGTCTTCAGTTATCCATCAACAGGTAAATGAATAAACAACTTATGATATATTCACTAAGACAAAAACAGCTCAAGGGATCCCTAGGGATGGGATGAAGGTAGGAATGGACTACAAGGAGGCTGGAGAAAACTTCTGCTGGTGATCTATGTTTATCATCTTGATTGCTGTTTTTAGCATCAATGGCTTATGTGTATATCAAAACTCATCAAATTATACATTTTAAATATGTGCCATTTAATGACTGGATGGCAATTTTACCTTAACCTAAAAGTGTGTATCAGTCATGGTGGTGGGAAAAATTATTAAAAAGATGGAAACCTTCTTGGAAGGCTGACTGGTTTTGTAAAGCTTCTGAAAAGAATGAGCCAAAGGTGGCTGTCCTTACCTGGAGGCAATTAGGATAGGAGTAGATACAAAGGAATGTCAGGGAGTTTTATCTAAATAGCTTGTTTACTCATGTTGTCCTAAGACCAAACTTTGATCATCCATGAGCAGAACTGCTCTCTACTGTGGCAGGGGTGGGGGTGGGGAAACACAAATAAATGTTAATTACCCACTAATGGTGTTTACTTGAGACCTTTGTCATTTAATCTGTACTAAATAAATGCAGAGCATCTCCAGCATATTGGGGCTTCACAATCGGGCTCCCTCTTCGGGATCTGTGAGCCGTGCAGTCCCCTGGCCATGCTCACAGAGGCAAAACATTTGTGTCTGCATAGTTCTGTCACTCGTCAGTTAAGACTTGGCAGCTGGTGCCCCTTCATGAGGAATGCTGCAACATATCACAGATCACAATGGAGCCCTTGAAAAATGAAGGTGAAGAGACTGCACAGTCAGTAAGTCATTGGGGCCCACTCGAGATTTCTTCATGGGAATTGTCCAGACTAGGGTTTCATCATGGGACAAGAGGTATCAGCTCAACAGCAACAGTATACACAAGTATTGACACAGCTGCTTAAAGCTAGTGGAGCCTTGGTTTTGCAGGCTCTATTAAGGGACCTAATGCAAACTGTTATTTCCCATAATCCATGGTTCCCGACAGAAGGCATGCTAGACTTAGAGCTCTGGGAACAAGTAGGGAGAAATCTTAAAAAGCATAATGTACAAGGGCAAAGGGTCCCAGTAACAACTCTAATGTTATGGGCCTTAGGGCTGCTCTGGCCCCGCTATACACAGAAGACCCTAAAAAGGGAAGGGAGAAGAAAATATCACCTACTTTACCGCCTTCTCCATCCCCCTCAGACCCACTGTTACCGAGTAAAAGTGCCATACAGGAGACAGAAATTCTCCAAGTCACCACCCCCAATAAAATGGAAAAAAGACAAGGGATACGCTACAGCTATAGGGCCCAGTCTTAGGCAAGTGGCATTAGAAGGGGAGCTCTTGGCCTGCCCAGGGATGCAAAGTCAACAAGGCAATCAGGTGTATGCTTATAAAAAGATAAGAAAAAGCATTAGAGAAAATGGAGCCACTAGCCCATTTATGAAAGGATTAATTGAGGGCATAGCAGACAACTTCCATATGAGCCCATGGGACTGGTCAGTTCTAGCTAAAACAACTTTAGACATCAGTCAATACCACCTCTGGAGGGCAGAATTTGATGAATTATGTGAACAGCAAACCCTTTTCTAATAATGGCCACTGTTATTCCTCCCCTATCCGTGACATGGCTCTCTCAAGATCCTATTTGGGTAGAACAGTGACCTTTAAAGGGAGAGAAACTGCAGCAGGCCCATGAGTTAGTTGAGAATCAATTAAAAGCTGGCCATAGAGAACCATCAAACAGCCCTTGGAATTCACCCATTTTCATCATTCCCAAAAAGTCTGGCAAATGGGAGACTTTTGCATGACTTATGGGCTATTAATGCTAATTTACAGCCTATGGGGCCTCTTCAGCAGAGGCTCCCTCCCCTGCAGCAATCCCTCAAGATTGGCCTATAATCGTTACTGACTTAAAAGACTGCTTTTATACTATTCCCTTTGCAGAACAGGACAGAGAAATTTTGTATTTACAATACCAGCTATCAATAATGAAAAGCCACCTTGCTGATTTCATTGGAAAGTGCTTCCTCAAGGAATGCTGAAGAGTCCTACCATGTGTCAGTAACATGTAAATCAGGCTTTGCTCCCCAGTAGAAAACAATTTCCTAATTGAAAGAGTATTCATTTTATGGATGATGTATTACTGGAAGCTCCAATGAAGCCAGTACTTTTAAGTTTATATTGCCTCTGTCATAAGGAATACACAGTTAAGAGGTTTAATCATAGCATCTGAAAAAGTACAAATGTCCTCTCCTTGGAAATATCTTGGATACATACTAACTTCCCGATCAGTAAGACCTAAAAAGGTTAAATTAAATACTAGCAACTTACATACCTTAAATGATTATCAAAAATTACTGGGCAGTATTAACTGGCTTCGCCCCATGTTGAGCATATCTACTGATAAGTTGCAAAATCTGTTTTCTATCTTAAAAGGCAGTGCGCTGCCCTGGATTCTCCCAAGTAGTTAACCCCTGCAGCAAAAAGGGAAATTGAAGAACTAGAACAAGCTATTTTTCAGAGGCAACTAGATCACATAGACCCAGGATATTCAGTTCAATTGTTTATTTTTCCCACTATCCATTCCCCAACAGGATTAATAAAACAAATGGCCCCAGGACTGCGCTTCCTAGAACGGGTTTTTTGCACACATACCAGGACTAAAACACTATCTTCCTATATCTGGCTAGTTAATAAAGTCAGCTATACAGGCCGCAGACAATGCCATCAGTTGTTAGGTTATGACCCTGATGTAAGAATTCCTTTGAGTAAAAGGCAATTCAAAGCAGTACTGCCCCTATCTCTAGATCTTCAGATAGCACTCTCTGATTATGCAGGCCAATTAGAACATGCCCTTTCTGCTGAAAAACTGCTTCAGTTTTTATCTCATACCCCTGCAATTATACCTACAAAAGTAGGTATAATTGACTCCTCCATACCTAACGCTTTAACGCTGTTTACTGATGACTCTGGTAAGAATGGAAAAGCTGCTGTCTGGTGAAACTGCATAATTCCCTCACTTGATCTAGATTTACTAGAACTCAGAGAGCTGAGGTTAGCGCCCTAACATTGGCCCTGGAGACATTTTCTGCTCAGCCTATCAATATTGTTAGTGACTCTGCTTACTCTGTTTATTTATTGCAGAACCTTGAGACAGCCCTTCATTAAGTCTACTCTCGAGCCTACCCTCTGTGCCCTTTTTGTTCGACTTCAGCAACTGCTGGATGAAAGTACAGACCCTATTTTTATCACACATATTCGAGCCCACAGCTCACTGGCCTGGCATATTGGCTTATGGCAACGATCAAGCAGACCTACAAGTTATGACATCACTGCTTGACCAAGTGACCCAATCACATCAATTTTTCCACCAAAACTGGAGAAACTTAAACAATTTCAACTTACCCAAAGACTAGCTAAACAAATTATCCTGCAATGCCGACTGGCAGCTCACAGGCACATCCCCTGCTTCTACAGATGTTAACCCTAGAGGACTAGAACCTAATCAGTTATGGCAAACAGATGTTACACATGTACCTGAATTTGGAAAACTAAGATATGTACATGTATCTGTTGATACCAATTATCATCTAATTCGCGCATGTGCACTGCCTGAAGAGTCCACCAGATATGTCATTAAACATCTTCTTTTAACTTTTGCATTTATGGGGCGGCCCACAAAAATTAACACTGATAACGGTCCAGCTTATGCCAGCTCACAATTTCAAGAATTTTGCCACACATGAAACAACCAACATTCCATATAACCCCCAAGGACAGGCCATAGTAGAATGTGCCCACTCCACCCTTAAAATTAGGCTCACAAATGCTCACTTCGGCAGCACATATACTAAAATTGGAATGATACAGAGAAGATTAGCATGGCCCCTGCATAAGGATAACACACAAATTTGTGAAACATTCCTTTTTTTTTTTTTTTTGGAAGTTTTTCTTTCATTGGTTGGAAAGCAGATGACATTTTACACTATTAAAATACGTTTATTACTTGAAAAAAAAATAGGCTCAGAAAACAAAAAGGGGGAGTATGAGTAAGGATCCCCTGCAACACTACTAGCACAAGTCTTATTTACCCTTAATTTTTTAAAATTTAGATGGCAAGTTTCAATCAGCTATAGAAAAGTACTTTGCTAAAATCTCTCTAGACATAAAACCCACAGTTTTATGGAAGGATGTAAATAGTAATGTATGATGTGGTCCAAATGATTTGCTAACCGGAGGAAGAGGATATGCTTGTGTTTACACCCCGTCAGGTCCTCTTTGGATTCCAGCACAATGCATCAAAACACATCATGGCATGGCTAGGACCCAAACTGGTACCAGAGATGAAGAAAATGACCCTGCAGGACCCATAGCCCTAGATGATGCAGCTTCCTCCAACAACACAAGCCCCAGACATTACCTGGGGAATGCTGAAGAAAACAACTCAGGAGGCTGAACAAATCCTGCTCCAAACATAAACACCATTCACTCCAGATAATTTGGAACTTTTTTATTCTCTGTTACCTGTACCTGCTACTCTATTGAGCCCATCTTCTAAATCTGCCTTTTTCCCGCCTGTTACTTAGGCAGACACTCCCTTCCTAGCCTTTAACAACGCGACTGCTTGGCTAGGCGGAACTGACATACCCCCAGTGGGGTCCCTCATTAATAGCACACATTGGACTAAGGTGCCAGTTAACACTTCATATCACTCCACTATCCTCCCACTATGTGTAAGTTATAAAAAGTCCTAACCCTTACTGTGTACCTGCCCAAACACAAGTGTGGCTACATCATGGCAACTTGCTTGCTGGTAGCCTCAAACTGGGCAACATAACCAATGCTACTATCCCCAACATTCCTCCCTGTGCTAAAGAACCAAGTCGGGAAAGTAATGGATTCCATTTTGGCTGGGGGGCCTATCACAGGGGACAAGCCCGTAGCCTCCAGTTAGAAAATTATAACATCTTAGACTGGAGCCCCCACGGTCATTTGCAGGGCAATTGTAATCATGTCTGCAACAATCATGGCATCAATAATAGTTTCATAGTCACATCCCGTTCCCCTATGATTTGGGCCAATGGGGATGGGGTATTGACCCCAAATCAAGTCCATGCCACTCCAAGACAAATTATGGCACCTGGGACATCTTAGCACCTCTCTTAACACCTGGCATGGGACATATATTAATTCCCGTAACAATTACACTATGACTTTTATTCATAATCACACAGATCAGTGCCTAATTTGCACTACCTATCCATATGTTTTCCTTACGGAAACCAGTATTTCTATTATACCCCAAAACTCCACATTTGTGACTCAAGTGTAGGGATAGGCTTGGTTCACCTCATGCATTGCTAATTACAATATAGCTGATTTAAGTATTACTAGTGTCATGGTTTTAAGACAATCTGGCTGGGTGCGGTGGCTCACGCATGTAATCCCAGCACTTTGGGAGGCTGAGGCGGGCAGATCACAAAGTCAAGAGATCGAGACCATCCTGGCCAACATGGTGAAACCCCGTCCCTACTAAAAATACAAAAAAATTAGCTAGGCGTGGTGGCACGCACCTGTAGTCCCAGCTGGAGGTTGAGGCAGGATAAATGCTTGAACCCAGCAGGAGGCGGAGGTTGCAGTGAGCCAAGGTCATGACACTGCACTCCAGCCTGGCACCTGGTGATGGAGTGAGACTCTGTCTCAAAAAAAAAAAAAAAAAAAAAGAAGACAATCTGAGGCATTCCTACTACTCAATTTGACATGTGACTGGCAAGATTCCTCTGCTCTTGCCACCTTAAAATGTGCCCTGTCCCAGGTTAAACACAAAAGATTCATATACTTATAGCCTTTATAGTCTCAGTCATAGTCATCCTAGCAACTGCTAGTGTGGCTGTAGCATCTACTACTGAATCAGTGCAAACACCTACTTTTGTAGGTAACTTGGCCAGAAATGTGTCTAATGAACTCCTCTTACAGCAGGGCATAGATCAAAAGATTCTGTACGCTTGCAAGCCCTTGAGGCTGCCTTGGAATATGTAGGGGAGTGACAGGAAGATGCACTGGCATTCCATCAGCAATTAAACTGTGACTGGGAGCATAAGCATATGTGTCACCTCTCTACCTTGGAATCAATCAATACATCGTTGGGATGAAGTGAAACAACATTTCTGGGGAAACTTACATGATAATTTAACAGCAGATGTAAAGCAACTTACACTGAATCTTCTAGACTCCCTACACGCCATTTATCTACTCACCCCACAAACCGGCATATGGAAAGGTATGTGACAACACCTCTCCTGGATTGACCCCCATTCCTGGGGGGGTCACTGCTTGACTGGAAAATAATGTTACTGATTATACTCATGTTTGTCTTATGTTATTTACTAATTCTAGGATGCAAAGCCAGAATATGACATAACTGCTGCACCTAACAAACCCGTTGCAGCACACATCTATACTTGTCAATCAACAAAACCTGATGCAAAAAAACAGAAAAAGGGGAGATGGAGGAGATTGGTCAGGGTGATGGGAAAAATTATAAGAAAGATGCAAATCTTCTTGGAAGGCTGAGAGGTTCTGCAAAGCTTTGGGAAAGAACCAGCCGAAGGTGGCTGTTCTTACCCAGAGGCAATTAGGCAATCAGTAGGTACAAAGAAATGCAAGGCCATTTATCTAAACAGCTTGTTTACTCATGTTGTCCTAAGACTGACCTTTGATCATCCAAGAGCAGAACTGCTCTTTACTCTGGGGGTAGGCAATGTTAATCACCCTTACTCAAGACCTTTGTCATTTAATCTGTATTAAATAAATGCAGAGCATCTCCACCATATTGGGGCTTCGCAGCCGGACTCCCTCTTCAGGATCTGTGAGCCGTGCAGTTCCTTGGCCGTGCTTGCACAGGCAAAACATCTATGTCTATGTACTTCTGTCATTCATTGCTCAGACAGGGCCTGCTGGTCAGACTTGGCTTAACAACTGTAGAAATTCTATCATTCTAGAATAGCAAAAAGCAATAAAATTCCTAAAAACAGCAACAAAAACAAGAGGCAATAGGTCTTGTCTGTTTACTCATACACTTAACCCGGGTATGTGCTCTTCATTATTTCCTACAGTTTTGTACTTCTGTTTGAGATATTTTCCTTCTGCCTAAAAAACTTCCTTCAGTAATCTTATAGTGCAGTTCTGCTGGTCATAAATTGTCAGCTTTTGATTGTCTAAAAATGTCTTTATTTCACCTTCTTGTCTGAAGGATATTTCAGCTGGAAGTAAACTTCTAGCTTGGCAGGTTTTTTTGCCAACACTTAAAAAATGTCTGTTATTTCCTAGTTTCCACAGGTGTGTTAAAAAGTTAGCCATCAGTTATATTGTTCCTTTGAACACAGTGCCTTTTGTCCTCCCTCTTCTGGCTGCTTTTAAGAGTTTCTCTGTTTCTAATTTTCAACAGTTCCATTAAGATATGCTAAGTATAGTTTTGTGTTCATCCTGCCTGGGGTTTGCTAAACTATTTGAATTTACAGGTTGATACCTTTCATCAGTTTGGGAAAATATTTCACCATTACCTCTTCAAGTATTTGCTTCCATGCTAATCTCTCTACTTTTTGGTCTCCAATTACACAATGGACATTTTACAGGTGTCCCACATGTCTCTTAGGCTCTGTTCTACCCTTTCTAGTCTTATTCCTTCCTCTGCTTTTATCTAGATATTTTCTATTGATCTGTCCACAAGTTCTCTAGTCTTGCCTTTTGCTGTGTATAGTCTGCTACTGAACCGGTACAATGAATAATTAATTTCAGATTAATGTCAATCAATTATTAATTGTGGGGGTTTTGTGGAAGTGGTTTTGTGGAATTTTTTATGGGTTTTGTGGAAGATTTTGTTCTGTCTTGTTTTGTTTTTTGATGTGGCATGCACTATACTAAGCCCTGGGAGTAGAGCAACAAACAAAACAGACAGAGCCTCTGCTCTTGTGGAACTTAAATAGTATATATTCAATTTACCTGTTTTTTTTTTCTTTTTTTCTTTTTAAAGAACAATAAAGAATAGGGGAAGAAGTGGAGTTAGGTCCTAGAGTCCTACACCAAAGTTTCTAATTAAACTACAAATAAAAACCTTAAGCAACCAATGTTGTGTTTTTGATTCCTAGAATGTCCATTTGGTTTCTTTCTATGGATTCCAATTCTCTATGAAAATTTTCATCCATTTTGTTCATAGTTTCCTTTATTTTCTTAAGTATACTATAGTTATTTTAAAGCCCTTGACTGATAACTTTAATTTTCTAAGTCTTCTACAGTTTTATTTTCTTCTTGAATTTTTCCACTCTTTCACATCTCTAGAAATTGTTAATAGCATGCTAGTATTACAAATGAAAGAACCATAGATACTCCAAAACATATCCTCCCAGTAAGAGCTGTCTATTTCCTCTATTAGGCAAAAGGGATGAGAGAGGCTGGTCACCTCAATCCAATCAGGAATTGAATTGGGCCCATGTTGCAGTTTTAGTAAAATGCATTTCCTCTCTGGTTTCATTTTCCTTCAGTGTGTGTCCAGAATCAGCAAATGTCAGCAATCCTCTGCTCACCTATAAAGGAAAGGTCTCTTCTATCTCTGGAATTCTAATTCATCTAGTTCTCATTACTTCCATAGCTCTCCAATATTTTTGTTAAATAATGATTTTTTTTTTTTTTTTGAGACAGAGTCTTGCACTGTCACTGAGGCTGTAGTACAGTGGTGTGATCTTGGCTCACTGCAATCGATGCATCCTGGGTTCAAGCAATTCTCCTGCCTTAGCCTCCCGAATAGCTGCAACTACAGGAGTGCACCACCCCGCCCAGTTTTTTTTTTATTATTTTTAGTAGAGACAGGGTTTCATCATGTTGGCCAGAGGATGGTCTTGATCTCCTGACTTCATAATCCACCCACCTCGGTCTCCCAAAGTGCTGGGATTACAGGTGTGAGCCACTGGGCCCGGCCTAAATAATGATTTTTAAAGTTCGTCCAATTGTGGTTTTTCTCTTCTAACTTGTTGCAGTTATATATATGACTGTACTGTGACCTATTAAATACCACCTAGAAATTAAATTCTCCCTGTATATCATACAGCAGTGGTTTACAAACCCAATTTTATATCAAAATGACCTGGGACCTCTAGAAATCACAAGACATTTAGTAGAGCCAGGAAATCCACACTTTTAACAAGACTTAAGTGATCTGTCAAAGTGGACATTCCTAAAGAAACTAGTGTGCCTGCACCAGTTGCTCCTTCTCTCCCCTCCCCTACAGCTCAGTATTTATAAGCACATTAAAGGAAAAATACAAACTACACACAATGGATGAAAGAGTTAAAACAAACTTTCAGAATATCCAGATATTTTAAAGACAAAAATATGTAAAGGCTTTTAAAAATACATTAGGATCAAAAAGATGAGGAAAGAAGAATAAGAATCATCAGAGTCTACAATACAGTACCAATAGGTCATTAAAAGCAGAACTATTCAACTTAATTTTTATTTCTAATTGTTCTAGATGAAAATAACAATGAGGCCAGGCATGGTGGCTCATGCCTGTAATCCCAGCACTTTGGAAGGCATGAGGCAGGAGGATCACCTGAGGTTAGGAGTTCGAGAACAGCCTGGACAACACCGTGAAACCCCATGTCTATTAAAAACACCAAAGTTAGCTTGGCGTGGTGGCAAGCACCTATAATCCCAGCTACTCGGAAGGCTGAGGCACGAGAATCACTTGAACCCAGGAGGCAGAAGTTGCAGTGAGCCAAGATCATACCACTGCACTCTAGCCTGAATGACAGAGACTCTGTCTCAAAAAAAAAAAAACAGAAAATGATCTTCAAATTTGAAAAAGAGCATTGTTGAGAGTTGTCAGAACTCTTAGATACATAAAGCATGAAGAGCTCACCTTCCTCCTTTACCTGAACTTAAGTCTACATGAATTAATCCAAGGTACAGATGAAAATCTAGAAATATTATAAGAGAAATGCTGTCAGTGAACTTGCAGAAGTCATGAAAACTAGACAGGAGCCAGACTGGGAATGAGAAAATGTTGCTGCAATTGTCAAAATGCAAGAGTGGGTAAAGGTGAAAGAGTGATTTTCATACTATGGACTTAAATTAACGTCAACATCCATTGTACATGACTTGTCAGCACTTATACAGGGAAGCAGCATTTACTAATAATAAAATCTTATCTTTGTAAAGCACTTTTGCTTTCAAGTTTAGAGTTGACAAAATACTTTGATGCGTATTACCTCACCTCCTATCTTTGATGCTCATGGATCC
This sequence comes from Cheracebus regulus, assembly GCA_963574635.1. Taxonomy (NCBI): domain Eukaryota; kingdom Metazoa; phylum Chordata; class Mammalia; order Primates; family Pitheciidae; genus Cheracebus; species Cheracebus regulus. The sequence continues at coordinate 10,155 of CAUYQU010046366.1, read as the reverse complement.
CTGTGAAAAGGGGCAGGTAACATTATGTTCCCTCCACCACCTGTTACTCACTTCAACATATTAGGAAGTTAGGCTTCACACAGCTTGGCTTGCCCCCCTGTTAACTCACTCCAGTAGAAAGTTATGACTTAAAGTCAAGTCCTCTGATTCCTAATTGTTTTTATATTACACAGCTCTTAAAGTCAGCATATGAATAAGTCACACTGAAATGATATAAAGGATTCCTTTAAAATAATGAAGAGGTGGTAGGCAGGAAATGGGTAGGAATATGGATGAAATAAGACTGGGGAGAAACTGAGTAATGGATACAAAACGATTAATTTATAATCATCTTTCTAGGCCATGTGCAGTGGCTCACACCCGTAATCCCAGCACTTCAGGAAGCTGAGGTGGGTGGAGCACTTGAGTTCAGGAGTTCGAGACCAGCCTGCACAACATGACGAAAACTTGTCTCTACAAAAAATACAAAAGCCAGGAGTGGTGGTGTGTATCTGTGGTCCCAGCTACTTGGGAGGCTGAGACAGGAGGATCGCTTGAGCCTGGGAAGCAGAGGTTGCAGTGAGCTGAGATCATGCCATTGCACTCCCACCTGGGTAATAGAGTGAGACTGTCTCAAAAAAAATAAAAAATAAAATCATCTCTCTACTTCTGTTTATGTTTGAAACTTTTCATAATAGAACTTTAAAACATGCAAATTAACATTTTTGATAGATGTACTGCAATGGTAATCAAATGCATACCAAAAATATAGTGTACCTGAAACTCAGTTTTTTGTTTTTGTGGTTTTTTTTTTTTTTTTGAAACAGTCTCACTCTGTCACCCATGCTGGAGTGCAGTGGCACAAACACTGCTCACTGCAGGCTCAGCCTCCTGGCCTCAAGCCATCCTCCCACCTCAGCCTCCCAAGTACCTGGGACTATAGGCATGCACCACCACACCCAGCTTCTTTTTGATTTTTTTGTACAGACAAGGTCTAACTATGAGGCTGATCTCAAGCAATCCTCCCTTCTCCACATCCCAAAGTGCTGGGAATACAGGCATCAACTACCATGTCCAGCAAGCTCAGCATTTTTAAAGCCATTTAAGTTTTATATAATACTCTCATAGAACATTGAAAGGAAAGATGAAAAATGGTATGCCTGAGTATTAACCACATTGCACCAAAAGGAAAACAATTAGGATAGTACAGTGTCTTGAAAACAGGTCATTTGAGAGATGGTTGAAGAATTAACAAAATTTATTTGGTGGGAGTGGGAATCTAGGGTGTACTTAAGATGTCTTTATTTTATTTATTTCGTTTTTAGAGACAGAGTCTTGGTTGGGCAGTGGTCCCCGCCTGTAATCCCAGCACTTTGGGAGGTCCAGGTGGGAGGCTTGCTTGAGTCCAGGAATTCGAGACCAGCCTGAGCAAGATGGTGAAACCTCATCTCTACAAAAAATTAAAAAACTAGCCAGTCACGGTGGCATGCATCTGTGGTCCCAGCTACACAAGAGGCTGAGGTGGGAGGGTGGCTTTAGCTAGGGAGGTCGAAGCCACAGGGAGCCATGTTTGTGCTACTGAACTCCAGCCTGGGTGAAAGCAAGACTCTGTCTAAAAAAAAAAAAAAAAAAAAAAAATTCAGAGAGTTTAATTCTGTCACCCAGGCTGAAGTGACATCATGGCTCACTGCAGCCTGGAACTCCTACCAAGTAGTTTACACAACAGGCGTGTGTCACAAGGCCCAGCTAATTTTTACAAAACTTTTTCGGCCGGGTGCAATGGCTCACATCTGTAACCCCAGCACTCTGGGAAGCTGAGGCAGGCGGATCACCTGAGGTCAGGAATTCAAGATCAGCCTGACCAACATGGAAAAACCCCATTTCTACTAAAATAAAATACAAAATTAGCCAGGCATGGTGGCACATGCCTGTAATCCCAGCTACTCGGGAGGTTGAGGCAGGAGAATCCCTTGAACCCAGGAGGCAGAGGTTGCAGTGAGCCGAGATCACGCCATTGCACTCCAGCGGGGCAAAAAGAGCAAAACCCCATCTCAAAAAAAAAAAAAATTTTTTTGTAGAGAGAGGATCTCGGTATGTTGCCCAACCTGGTCTCAAACTCCTGGCCTCCAGTGATCATCCCACCTTGACCTCACAAAGCACTGGGATTACAGGTGGGAGCCACCATGCCCAGCTCAAATTTGTTAAAGTAAAGGGACAAATTTATTCTGTCGAGTTATAGAGGGTGGAATTAGAAACAATGGATGAAAGACTCCAAATTCCAAAACTTTTCTACTTTTATAAAAATCCATTCTTCTTTAAGGCTTATGACTCATATACTACTCACTACCAAACCTACCAAATAGTTACCTACCAATTTTCTAGCTATTTTACCCTCATCAAAAGAAATTGGTTCCTGGCTCAGTTTCTCCTCTACCTCACATCCACCACCATCTAGATAGCATCCAGGTTAGTGTTGCCTGATAAAATACAGGACTTCCAGTTAAATTTGAATTTCAGATAAACACGAATAATTTTTTTAAAGTATGCCCTACACCATATTTGGGAAATACTTTTTCATTGTTTATCTGAAATTCAAATTTAATGGAGCATCCTATATTTCGGCTTGCCAAATCTGACAACCCTAATATAGGTGACTTTGATGTCACTTACCCAACATCTGGCCTCAATTTTCCTTAAATCTCCTCAATTGCAATGACTATGACTGTAACAAAGAAACGGTCTGCAAATTGAGCTGAGTTCTTAATACCGTTCAATATTGTTAAGTGTTCTTAGACCACTCTCTCATTTCCCCCAAAGCTATTATGAATCAAACTCATTCCTTCCTTCTCTACCACTTCAGTCTCTAATTTCACCTTAATTTGGATCCCTGTATTCTTCAATGTCCTATGGTTCTTCATTCCATCATTTCCCTTGTTTATACTTGTCAACTTCTCTCACTAAAGGATAAGCCATTCAATGAATGCCCAAAGCCTTCACAAAAGAATGTGAACATCTTAGCATGGCACAGAAGAACCTATGAGATTCACAACTCAATTCAGGTATCACTTTCTCTGACAAGCTCTCAAACTGTCCAGTCTCAATCAAATGCTCCTCTTACATACTCCCATTGTACTCTATGCATCTATCATAATATTCACTATAATTTTATTTCTCCCATACTAGGCTTTAGGATCTCTGGAAATCAAGAGCCACATCTTATTATTATTTCCCTAGCATTTACCACAATGTTCCGGCATCTATCACAAATAGAAGGCACTTAAATGTTAGCTGATCAGATGAGATGGATGAGGCTCAATTTAAGGGATGAGCTTATAACAATTACAAGTCTACAAATGGAATGAGTTACCTTGAGTTATAGTATACCTGGTCACCCACAGGGCAAAATAAGATTGCCTATCATAGTATTTAGAACAGCACAAGAAAAAAAAAAAAAAAGAAGGATCTGCCCTGACGTGTTTTAATGGAACTGGTTAAATTTTGCATGGCACAACCATTTAACCATCCTTAAAAACTCTAAAACCCAAAGACCCGTCAAGCAGACTGCTCTTATGGAGCAGCTCACAGTTTCCTCTCATCTAAACAGGGCTAAAGGTAAAGTAACAAGTTCTCGGCTGGATGAGGTGGCTCATGTCTGGAATCCCAGCACTTTGGGAAACCAAGGTGAGCAGATCGTTTGAGCCCAGGAGTTCAAGACCAGCCAGGCAACATGGTAAAACCCTGTCTCTACCAAAAAAGTACAAAAACTAGCTGGACGTGGTAGTACACACTTGTAGTCCCAGCTACTCCAAAGGCTGAGGTGGAAGGATCACTTGAGCCCAGGAGGTCAAGGCTGAAGTGAGCCGTGTTCATGGCACTGCACTCCAGCCTAGGTGACAAAGCAAGACCCTGTCTCCAAAAAAAAGGCCAGATGTGGTGACTCACACCTATAATCCCAGCACTTTGGGAGGCCAAGGTGTTCTGATCACTTGTGGTCAGGGGAAAAAAAAAAAAGAAGAAAAAACATTATATGTAATTCCTTAAAATTTAAAGCAATATAAAAGAAAATGTCACCATATGAAAAGTGTTTATATTAAAAGAACAGATTATAAAACAATGTAAGTCATTCAATTCCAACAACGAACAATACTGACATTTATTGAGCTCCTATGTGCCAGAAACTGTTACATGCTTTACATATATTTCCTTATCAAATCTCACAGCCACCTCTGTGAAATAGGTGCTATTAACTCTATTTTACAAGTGAATAAGGTGAAGTTTGAAGAAGTAACTTGTCCATGAGCTTAAAGCAGTGGCAGAGAGCCAAAGAGTCAAACCCAAGCAGTCTGATTTCAAAATCAGCACATTTAATAACATGCACCAAAATCTTAACAGTGGTTCTGAGCCATGCTATTAGTAATAATATTTACTTGTTGTGATTTTGCTGTATTTTCCATACCACTAGGATATTAATTACTACTTTTTTTATTTTTAATGTCCACACAGAGATTAGACAATCAGCTGTCAGGGATACTGCAGAAGTAGGACTTAATCTCAGATTCCTTCTAAGGATCTGTGACTAGTCAATCGATGACTGGAATTATTTTTTCAGCCAGAGGGCTGGCTCAATAAAAAAGAAACAAAAAATCCATTTTAAGAATTATAAAATTTGACCTTATATGGAAATGTTTTAATTTTCTGAATTCTGAGCCACAAAGGCAGTTTGGGTCATGAGAGAAACAACAACTTCAGGTCTTTGTTGATCTTTGTTGCCAATATTTGACCAAAACAAAACCTACTATCACTCTCATTCCTTACTGCAGATTCACTTACCAGAGGCCAAAAACTGAAAAATAACAGGAATACAAATGTTTTCCTTTTTTTCCTCCTCAATTACCCAAAAGGAAGAAGACTCACATGGAGCATCAAGGCACATTTTCCCAGACCCAAGGTGGGACAGAAATAGAAGGGATTGATAAAGACAGGAGAGTAGAAAAAATACTCCAAAAGACAAGATGAAGGATTTCAGAGCTGTTATAGTGAAAAAGAAAAACTGAAAAAGTAGATTTAACAATTTTAAAAAAACATTTAGGAATCTTCATTCAAATACTACCAAAGTTTAAAAAGTTGCCTCAAATGTAATCAAACTCTAAGTAAAATGTTCTTAGAATATAAAAACCAATTTTACAAAAATATTGGCAATGCCAACATCAAAGAATGAAACACATAATTTCATATTTATAGTTGTTGTATATTTCTGTTGGTATTCTCACAAATTCTATTCTCTCATCTAAGAATTTACAGTGAGTATAATACATAACTAAATAAAAGGGAAACAATGTTACAACTTCTAACAGCTGGTGAAGCTTTGATAAAGTGACCAGGAGAATAGCACATAATGAAATCAAGGATATAATGTTTAGAACTTACATCTATTTCTAACATATAACCAATTTTAAAAGATTCAGATACTCTAACATGAACATAAAAGGTAAAACATACCATCTTTGAGTGAAGAGGCAATCATACATTCCTTACTATGCATATTTGTACTACCTGTTCATAAAATTTAGACTTTTTAAAACTACTGAGAAGTTGGTGATCTAAGGATTAAGACACCCATACTCTAGTTTAACTCAATTATATATCATATGATTGTGAACATATTGTTTTGCCTAACTTTTTTCTCACATACAGTAGAAATACTAATCACCAAATTATAAAGAATGGATAGAAAACTTAATACTGCTCAGATGCTAATACATTTTTATGAGTATTTATAGCTTCCCTTCATGTAAGATTCATATCTAAGTCATTAAACAAGCCATGATGTGAATAGGGTAAATATGATGCCCATTTCACATAGAAAACTGATGTTCAGGGAGGTTAAGTGACTTGCCCAAGACTACACGGCAAGCTGCAGTTAAGAGATTTTTCTTTTACTACATAGTAGGCTGCCCTCACAAGTCTTAAGTGGTAAAAGTTGTTTTCTCATGCCCAAATTATGTCAACAGAAAAGAGCCACCACTTGAGATCATTAAGAGACATAACTTTCCCAAAAGGTCAATATCTGAGTATAATATTTGATTTAAAATAAGTTAAATAAAATCCTTAAAAGTTTCTAGAAGTCCTGCTATTTACTAAATTAACTTCATGGTTCTTGTGGTAGATATACCAATCTGCCGGTGGGGGTGCAGAGTGAGGTGGGAGTACTGGCAGGAGTGAGGTGAAGTAGGAAAGGATTTCATCAGAAAAAGTTAAGTCAGTACTCTGAAATTCTATGGAATAAGACACTCAAACCTATAAAATATGAATAAGGGCAGGCAACAGCTTGCGGACTGCAGTGGCAACCCTAAGCCAAACTAAGAGTGCCAGACTATGGTTTAAAGAAAATATGCAATCTGGAAGTTTGCACCTCAAGTAACTGCTACTGCAAAGTAATTAGTAGCATTTATGGTAAGAGTATGTAAAAATTTGTAACGTAATGCCAATTGTTCATTTTAACAGGATGAACTCCACATTAGCTTGAGGCTTTGCCTCAACAGAAGCTTTTTTTGATGATACAGTCAATGGCTCAAAAGCCACTCAGGACCCAGCACAGTAGTTCATGCCTGTAATTCCAGTGCTTTGGGAAGCCAAGGTGAGAAGACTGCTTGAAGCCAAGAGTTTGAGACCAGCCTGGGCAACATAACAAGACACTGTCTCTACAAAAAAATTTAAAATAATAGCAAAGTATGGTGTCGCATGCCCATAGTCCTAGATATTCAGGAGGTGAGAGATCACTTGAGCTCAGGAGTTCAAGGCTATGGTGAGCTATGATCACACCACTGCACTCCAGTCTGGGCAACAAAAAGAGACCTTTCTAAAATAAATGAATAATAAACAATTTTTAAAAACCAGTTATATGCGGAGACTATAACTACATATCACAGGTTATGTAACAGCTGAAGTGGTCAAATGGATAGTCTTTAGGAGACTTTAGTGAGGGTACTATAAATGAAGTTATAATTCATATCGTATAGCATTGAACACCTGAGAGTACTCTGTTTACTGAAGGCTCTACCATGTAGTATGACACAGAAATTTACAAGTTGATGAAACCTTAAACTTAATTCACAGTCACTACGATGTAAAACCACTTTTCTATTCTTCAAGATCAAAACAAACGCTCTCATCTTTCCCTTCCCACCCCCAAGAAAATGGGGTATTCTAAAAAATGTCAGAGGAAACAAGCCAATGCTTTTATAAACACAAGTCAATCCTTTGCAGAGAAACAGCTTAAGATGCCCATATTCTGCTTCGATATTAATCCCAAGCCTTTGAAGAGTTTAAAGTGATCACAAATTTCCCCTTCCACTTCTATAGAACATTCTCCTCCTTAAACTTTCTATAGAGCCTTCCTATACCTCCTGTCTCTTGACTTACATACACACACACCTCCAAAATAGACGGAGACCTAGGGAACACATGTGGAAAACACATTTTTTAATTAATACACTGCTTATCCTTAAAAGTATGTTGTTAGAATGCAACAATATAGAGTCTACATAGAACCCCAGAACAACAAATTTAAAGGCTACAAGAAAAATATCCTGAGTAATTTAAAGAACAAAGATATAAAAATAAGGCTTTCTTACTACTGTATTGTATGACTTAAACTTTTGTTTAAGGACAAAATTTTTGGTTGGGTGCAGTGGCCTGTACTCAAATAAAAAACCAAAAACAAAAATACTTTTTCCATGTTATTTTTTTTTTTAAACGGGGTCTCACCCAGGCCAGAGTGCAGTGGCGTGAGCACGGCTCACTGCAACCTTAACTTCCTGGGGTCAAAAGCAATCCTGCCTCAGCCTCCCAAGTAGCTAGAACTACAGGCATATACTACCACACCTGGCTAATTTCTGTTTGTTTTTTTCGTTACTTTACTTTTAACCAATGCATACTGGCTGATTGTTTTTTGTTTTTTGTTTTTTAACTTTTTGTAGAGATGGAGTCTCATTCCGTTGCCCAGGCTGCTTGCAAGCTCTGAGGCTCAAGTGATTCTCCCACGTCAGCCTCTCAAAAAACTTGAAATATAGGCATGAGCCACTGCACCCAGTCAAAACAATTTTTTAAAGCACTTTTAAGGCCAGATGTGGTGGCTCATACCTGTAATCCCAGCACTTTGCGAGACAGAGGCAGGTGTTTGAGACCAGCCTGACCAACATGGCAAAACCCCATCTCCAGTAAAAACACAAAAATACTTAGTGGGGTAAAGTATTTTTGTGTTTTTACTAGAGATGGGGTGGCTAAAGCCTGTAATCCCAGCACTTAGGGAGGCCAACACGAGCAGATCACCTCAGGTCAGGAGTTCAAGACCAGCCTGGCCAAAACATGGTGAATCCCTGCCCCTTCTAAAAATACAAAAAAATTAGCCAGCATGGTGGCACACACCTGTTATCCCAGCTACTTGGGAGGCTGAGGCAGGAAAATCACTTGAACCTGGAAGGCGGAGGTTGCAGTGAGCCAAGATTGTGCCACTACACACCAGGCTGGGCAACAAACCAAGACCTTGCCTCAAAATAAAAAAATAAATAGGCAGGTTTAAGAAAAGAATCTAATTTCCCAATGGTTAAAAAGTCAAATAAAAAGAGTAGGGCAAAAAACAGAAACATTTAAAATAAAATGTAACAATATTAGCCCAGCACCATAGTTTATGCCTATAATTCCAGCACTTTATGAGGCTGAGGCAGGTGGATTGCTTGAGGTCAAGAGTTTGAGACCAGCCAATGTGACGAAACCTCGTCTCTACTAAAAATACAAAAATTAGCCAGGTATGGTTGTGCACACCTATAATGCCAGCTACTCGGGAGGCTGAGGCACAAGAATCACTTGAATCCATGAGGTGGAGATTGCAGTGAGCTGAGACTGTGCCACTGTACTCCAACCTGGGCACTGTACTCCAACCTGGGCAATATAGTGAGACTGCATCTCAAACGAAAAAAAAAAGAAGCAAAAAGAGAACTTGTCAATGGATACTAAAGGTATATACTGGCCAAGGTACATACAAAGGAATATCCAGAGACTAGTCACGCTCCCCCGCCTTTTTTTTTTGTTTTTTGGAAGACAGGGTCTCACCATGTCACCGAAGCTGGAGTACAGTGGCACAATCATGGCTCACTGTATCCTTGAACTCCTGGGTTCAAGCAATCTTCCTTGCTCAGCCTCCTGAGTAGCTGAGACTACAGGCACATGCTACCACACCCAGTGAATTTTTTTTAGAGACAGCATCTCACTATGGTGCCCAGGATAGTCTTGAACTCAAGGCCTCAAGCAATCCTCCCACCTGGACCTCCCAAAGTGCAGGGATTGTAAGCTTAAGCTACTGCATCCGGCCTACTCTCTTATTTGGTGAAAACACAATAGTCAGTAATAAGCTGCACGGCACTCTAGCCTGGGCGACAGAGCAAGACCTTGTCAAAAAAAAAAGTAATAAGCTATAAAGAAAACATATAAATCTTTTTATTAGAAAAATATTAGACTTTTCAAAGTGCTTCACATTCATATCAGACCACTGCAAAATGTCCTAACAGTAAGTGACAAATTCAAGATTACAAAAGTAGTTGATCATATCTGAATCCTGATTCAAAAAATATACTTGCTCTATGGGAGGAAATATAAATATGTATAAATTCCTTCTTTAAGCTTTTTTTATACATTACTAGTTAAAATATCACTTATTAAACCTAGACTATTACAAACACAGAAGTAAAATTCAGTAAAACAAAGCCAAAAGTACTTTTTTTTTTTTTTTTTTTAGAATAGAAAGAATGAGAGAAAGGAAGAGGAAGAGATTTTAGAAAAAGAGAGAAAAGGAGAAAGAAAGAAACAGCAAAAGAAAGAAAAAATGAAAGAGAAAGAGGAAGAGATTTTAGAAAAAGAGAAAAGGAGACAGAAAGAAACTGCAAAAGAAAGAAAAAAATGAAAGAGAAAGAAAGAGGAAGAGATTTTAGAAAAAGAGAGAAAAGGAGAAAGAAAGAAACAGCAAAAGAAAGAAAAAAATGAAAGAAAGAAAGAAAGAGGCAGAGAGAATGGGAGTCTTGTTTTATTGCCCAGGCTAGAATACAGTCTAAAAATGGGTATTAAAAACCTCTTTTATGCCAATAATTGTGTTTAACAATGGAGACAGGAAGGAATAGGGGA
>CAUYQU010046365.1:0-22625 GCA_963574635.1 Cheracebus regulus | reverse complement strand
CCTTCCCTCCCTCCATTTCTTTCTTTCTTTCTTTTTTTTTCTTTCTTTCTTTCTTTCTTTTTTTTTCTTTCTTTCTTTCTTTCTTTCTTTCTTTCTTTCTTTCTTTCTTTCTTTTCTTTCTTTCTTTCTTTCTTTCTTTCTCTTTTCTTTCTTCTCTTTCTTTTTCTCTTTCTTTCTTTCTTTCTTCTTTCTTTTGTTCATTCTTTCTTTCTCTCTCTGTCTCTGTCTCTCTCTCTCTTTTTCTTTTTAGTGAGACAGAGTCTCGCACTGTCACTCAGGCTGTAGTGGCGTGATCTCAGCTCACTGCAATCTCTGCCTCCTGGGTTCATGCAGTTCTCCTGCCTCAGCCTCCAGAGTAGCTGGGACTACAGGTGTGTGCCACCACGCCCAGCTAATTTTTTTTTTCTTTTTGTATTTTTAGTAGAGACGGGATTTCACCATGTTAGCCAGGATGGCCTCAATCTTCTGACCTCGTAATCCGCCTGCCTCAGCCTCCCAAAGTGCTGGGATTACAGGCATGAGCCACCGCACCCTTGAAGTCTCGCTCTGTCACCCAGGCTGGAGTGCAATGGTGCTATCTTGGCTCACTGCAACATCTGCTTCCTGGGTTTAATGGATCCTTCTGCCTCAGACTCCTGAGTAGCTGGGACTACAGGCATGTGCCACCATGTCTGGCTAATTTTTGTATTTTTAGTAGAGATGGGATTTTGCCATATTGGCCAGGCTAGTATTGAACTCCTGACCTCAGATGATGCACCTGCCTCCACCTCCCAAAGTGCTGTGATTTATAGGCGTGAGCCACTGCGCTGGCCTAGAACTCTTTTCATCCTGCAAAACTGAAACTTTATATCTATTAAACCACAACTTCCCATCTCTCTCTCCCCTTAGCCCCTGGCAACCACCATTCTACCTTCTGTCTCTGAGTTTGACTCCTCTAGATCCTTCATATGGATGGAAGCAATGGGTTGCTTCACTCAGCACAATATCCTTAAGGTTCATGCATGCTGTAGCATGTGTCAGAACTTGCTTCCTTTTTAAGGCTGAGTAGTATTCTGTTGTAAGTATATACCAATTTTTGCTTATCCATTTATCCAGTGATGGACATTTGGATTGCCTCCCTCTTTTGACTATTGTGAATAATACTGTTATAAATATAGGCATGCAAATATCTTTTGGAGACCTTGCTTTTAATTATTTTGAGCATATACTCTGAAGTGGAATTACTGGATCATATGGCAATTCTATTTTCAATTTTTTGAGAAAATGACCATAACCTTTTATTCTCCAAAAATGGAGTTGGAAGAGAATCTTTGATGACCTTAGATTCTCTACTCTGCATGGTTACTTCCCTCAAGGGCTTCTGCCTTCACCTGTATTCACTAAATTATGACCCTGAAGATAATTTGCATTTCATCCAAAGGATTACATAACTTTAGAATTCGGAGCTTGGATGGGACCTTGGAGACTTGCTACTCAATGGAGGTGTGCTTTGATTTGGACACATTTGGTTTGGACACATTTGGTTTTGACCACTCCTTACCAGAAACTTCTCACTACCACTGGCTTCAGAGGTGAAATTAAATGTATGGCACCTTTTCAGAATCCTTGACATCCTAAACAGATGCCTGGATTATTTCACCTGTGCCAGTTTCCTTGGCTCACTCAAAGTATGGACAGGTCCCACCTGCTTTAAACCACAGTTTTCTGCTCCTTGACAGTCTTTCAGATACAACATTTGGGAAAATCACAAACTAGCAGGGGATAATGTTTCCTGCAGAATATACACAAGAAAGATCTTTCAAGGGAATGATGAGTTACATGTCATATAAGCTAAGATGTGTGTGGCAGCAAGTAACATCTGATGCACAGTTACTAAAGTGATAAAGACATTTAATGAGCTTTCATAACCAGGAGTCTGGCTGTTTTAGCTTTGGTGTTGGGGCTCAGCGGTGTCATTCAGGAGCCAGGCTCTTTCTATGTGACCTTAGCTTGTTTGTTGTCTTTTGATTCTTAAGCTTATTGCCTTATGATCACAAGTAGCTGCCTCAGTTCTAAACAGAAAATCCTTACATACTGAGGTTTAAGGTAGGAAGAAATGGAAGCCTTCATTCTTATCTCTTTTTTTTTTTTTTGAGATAGAATCTCACTCTGTCATCAGACTGGAGTGCAGTGGCATGATTTCCGCTCACTGCAACCTCCACCTCTCGGGGCTCAAGCACCTCTCCTGCCTCAGCCTCCTGAGTAGCTGGAACCACAGGCGTGCACTACCATGCCCAACCAATTTTTGTATTTTTAGTAGAGACGGGCTTTCACCATATTGGCCAGGATGGTCTGGAACTCTTGACCTCGTGATGCACCCACCCCTGCCTCCCAAAGTGCTGGGGTTACAGATGTGAGCCACTGCACTTGGCCCTCTGTTTCCTTTTTTTTTTTTTTTAATGGGAAAAAACCATTCTTCCAGGAGGCTCCTCCAGGCAAACTTCCCCTTACATCTCTTACCAGAACTGGGTCACACGCTCTCACCTAAAACAATCACTGGCCATTAGAAATGATGTTATCAAGTCTGTCTTGGACCAATCACATTTGATCCTCTGGGGACAGAGACATCTTGCTACCTAAACAACTGTGGGGTGCTGTACCCATAGGAAGAAGGGAGAATGATTGACAGCATCTACCACAAATATATGTTACTCAGTTAGAAGAAGAATCGAGAATGGCCATAATTTTTATTTAAAGACTTCTAATTTACAGAGGCATATCTGATTAAGGGACATTTAAACTTTCATGTTAAACTTATCAAGACAGAAAGATAAGGCATCTTGCCATGTTTCTTAAATATTCTCTACAGTCTCTCTTGACCTTTTCCCAGCTGTACTGTAAACATAAAGATAATAACATCTGAATAATGTTTTATGGTACACAGATAATTTTCACATACATTATCCATTTGTCCTTCACCATGACTGTGTGGAGTAGGTAAGGTACAATTATACTTTTCATTATTATTATTATTATTTTTTGAGACAGAGTCTCATTCTGTCACCCAGGCTGGAGTGCAGTGGCATGATCTGGGCTCACTGCAACTCTGCCTCCCAAGTTCAAGCGATTCTCCTGCCTCAGCCTCCAAGTAGCTAAGATGGCAGGCATGTGCCACCATGCCTGGCTAAATTTGTATTTTTTTTTTCAGTAGAGATGGAATTTCACCATGTTGGCCAGGCTGGTCTTGAACTCCTGATCTCAGGTGTTCTGTCATCCTTAGCCTCCCAAAGTGCTGGGATTACAGGCATGAGCCACCATGCCTGGCCACTTTTCATTAATTTTTATTGGATTTAGGATTAGAGGGATGAGCAAATCCTACTACTTAGCGTGTGGAATACTAGCATCTATTGTTTGCACTTGGCTCCTCTCTTGCTTTAATAATTAAATAATCCATCCATTTTCTTTTATTGCCATCACTCACTCATATTTTTTCCTCCATATAGGCAATCATTCTAAATATGCCCAATGTTTATCTTATTTGTATGTGTATTTGTAAAGTGAATATTTTATTTAGTGTGCATGCAGTTTCATTTGCATAAATTGTAATATTCTGTAGCTCTCATTCTGATTTGTACTTTTTTCATTCTGCTCTGTTTTAGGAGTGATCCATGTTGCTATGGGTATCTACTCCATTGCCTTTAAACGCCGCGTAATACTCCAAGGTGTTTGTCAATCATGTTTTACTCAGCTTCACCCCCTAGTGGAAACCTTGATGGCCCCCAACTCTGCACACAAATATTTTCATACATGAACCGCTGATGAAATGTGATGGCTGATGGGCCTAGGTGGGAATTTCTCTTGGATGCAGACTAAAAACCATGGTGGCTGGGTCATAAAATAGACACTTAATTTGAATAAGTGCCACCCAATGGCTCTCCAGAAAGCCTGTGCTAGTCCATCCTACTAGAAATTATTCACATTTAACTGGAAACTGGGTCTTGGAGATATTAAGTAACTTGCTCAAGCTCTCACAAGGAATAAAAGTGAATTAGGACATTAAGGACCCAAATTCAGGCCTTGTAACTTCAGAGCCATTTTATTTTCTAGGGCATCACCCTCTAAGTCTCTGGATCATAATATTGAGTGCTAATAAAAAGATTTCTTGAGGCTTTTGTTATTTACAGAATGAATTTCAGAAATGGCTTACTGGTGCTAATGGTGAGTTACAGGCAGAAGAAAGAATGAAAATAAATGGGCATCTCATGTTCTATTCTCTGATTCAGCCTGTTTTGGGTCCCTTTTGATTGCTTTACCACAGTTGCTATTATATCAGGTTGGGAAGTATTTGAAAAAGAAGAGGAAGTGCTGTATGTCTGAACTCCTTTCCTCCAGCCTGCTGTGGGCCAGAATGTAGGACCACCATGCCTGTCTGACTTGAAAGTAAAAGGGGAGTCATAAAATCAGATAGTTTTATAACTGGAATGGGCCTTACAGACTGTTTAGTCTAATCCTCTCATTTTATAGATGAGAAAATGGAGGCCCAGAGAGAGAAAACCAATTGCCTGAGGTCACACAGCTGGAAGGAGAGCAGGAAAGGCACCCAGGCTTTCTGAAAATCAGTCCCTTTGATGCAGGCGAACCTGCACACTGGGGCTCAGCTCAAGAGGGTTCTTAGCTTTGCTCAGGAAGGAATTCAAGAGTGAGCCAATAATTAAAAAAGCAAAATTTTAGAGCAATAGTGTATAGCAAAATGACTATTCCACAGACAGAGCAGGGCTGTCCCATAGGCAGAGTAGCACTTGTGCATTGCTGGCTAGCTCTGTTTATAGCTGCTCCTAATTATATGCTAAATAAGGGGTGGGTTATGCACAGATTTTCTAGAAAACGTGTGGGTAATTTCCAGAACTGATTATTCCTCCCTTGTTAAACCATGTAAGGAAACTTCTGAGTGTTGCCATGACATTTATTAGCTGTTATGGTGCTGGTGGGAGTGTCTTACAGCATGCAAATATATTATAATTCCTAGTCCTAACTGCTTTTGGCTGGTTCCTTTGCTAATCCTGTTTTGATCAACAGTGTCACGAAAGCAAGTCCTGTTCATCTCCTACCTCTCCTTGCCCTTTCCAATTCTCTGCACACAGCAATGTTTCCCTGCTTACTGAGGAATCCACACCTTAAGTCTCAACAACCTGAGGTGTTGTTGAGAAAAAACTACAAACAGCTGTGGGCTGGCAAATATTTAACAATCACCTGGGGTGGGGTGGGGTGTGGGTAAACAAGCCCTATTTGTAGCATATGGCCAATTCCAAGCTGTCAAAGTGCTGCCACTGAATGTGGAGTAGTGGGAACGGGGCAGCAGAGGGCACATTCAGAGGTCTTTCCACCAAACAGATGCAATCGGCATAAGTAACTGCAAGGGCACGGACACCAGCAATGTCTGCTAAAATGATTAGGAAGTGGTGAGTTTTGTGTGTTTATTACTTTTGTTTTTAGCATAACTTATTTGATTATAAGCTTACATAATTTAATGTATAATAAGGGCAATGTTTAACAATTGCTCATGAAATTTTTGAAAATCGAACTGACATGGTTTGGCTGTGTCCAAACCAAATCTCATCTCAAATTGTAATCCGAATTATAATCCTCATGTGTTGGGGTAGGGATCAGGTGGGAGGTGACTGGATCATGGAGGCAGTTTCCCCCACGATGTTCTCGGGATTGTGAATGAATTCTCACGAGATCTGATGGTTTTATAAGTGGCGGTTTCCCCTGCTCTCTCTCTTGCTTTCCTGATGCCTGGTGAAGAAGGTACTTGCTTCTCCTTTGCCTTGTGCTGTGAATGTAAGTTTCCTGAGGCCTCTCCAGCCATGCAGAACTGTGAGTCAATTAAGCCTCTCTCCTTTAAAAATCACCCAGTCTTGAACAGTTCTTTATAGCTGTGTGAAAATGGACTAATACATGAGTCAGCTCCAACACAACATTGGCTTTAAAGGAATGAAACCAGCTTCTTGGTATAGCAAACTGTCTCTTCCTAGTTTATAAATTTGTCTTGATTATTCTGCATATTCTTTGCTGGAAACACGAAATATGAATATAGTGGAAAAGAGGAGCAAAGGATAAATAATTCTGTTGGTAAACTTTCTGGGTAGTGGAAGCTCCGAAACTATGAAAGTTTTAACTTTTATTGATGAACTTTGAAAAGAATTGCATTGCATTTTTTCCTACTTCATTACACATGAGACATTATGGCTTATTACTATTTTATGAACAACTCGGGGCATGTTGAAGTGTGGAAATCTATTTGTCCCTGGAATAAATAACCTCAAACTGCTGTGCTGTTGGGGCCTTTGGACTTGCTTTTTAGAGTTTTTTTTTTCTCACTTTCCAGAAGCTCTGACTTTATTTTTAATGTCAGTGAGTCTGTCTCTAGCTTCTCCATCTTCTAATTGACTAGAGAACCAGGCTTATTAGAGTCATATTAAAAATGTCAGTAATTTGTTGCAATACAGGCCTGATGAGAAAAACTGTAAATTTTAGTGCATGAATCTTGCAATATTTATTTTTGATGCTCAGATGCCTTTTGCAATAACTTTTGGCTTTTGTAGAATTTCTGGAGAGGTGATACTAGATTACTGTTCCAGATCAGTGAGTATTGCTACAATAATGTTATTATTACATGCAAGTATATACTATATCACCATGCATGCATTCCATTATAGGAGAAAGGAAAATTCATCTCTGGGCCAGGAAATATGTCATGTAAAAAGTATAGCAGTCGTGAACTGTATTTTGAGGGACTCAGTAACTACTGGACGAGGAAGTGGTTCATATGGTGGACTTTGCAAAATACGGTAAGACTTAAATGGTCAAGTTTGGGGCATGCCTCTTTGCTCTAAAGGTAGTGGTGCTTTGTCTCTTTCAACACAGACACAGGCCATGGATAGGGAAGGAGATCTAGTGATTGAGAGTTCTCTGCTCCCCCTCTTCCCTGCTGGAGGCAGGGAGGTCCTTCCACATACCTGCCCATCCTGGGAATGCCGCTTGCTGAGGCTGGGAAAGGACGTAGATTGCACCTGGCAACCTGGCTCTGCCCTTCATCTGTGACACTGGGACCACCAGAAAGGCCCTTGATATGATTTGGATTTGTGTCTCTGCCCAATCTCATGTTGAATTGTTATCCCCAGTGTTAGAGGAAGGGCCTTGTGGGAGTTGATTAGATCATGGGGATGAATTTCCCCCTAGCTGCTCTTGTGATAGTGAGTGAGTGCTCATGAGATCTGGTTGTTTAAAAGTGTGTAGCACCTCCCCCTCCTCTCTCTTCCTCCTGCTCCAGCCATGTTAGCCGCGCCTGCTTCCCCTTTGCCTTCCACCATGATTGAAAGTTTCCTGAGGCCTCCCTCCCTGAGCTATGCAACCTGTACAACCAGCAGAACTGTGAGCCAATTAAACCTGGTTTCTTACTCAGTCTCAGGTATTTCTTTATAGCAGTGTGAGAATGCACTAATACAGCCCCCTACCCTTGTTGCACCAGTCTGGGCATTCCTTTGCATGTAACTGAGAAAGAGACATTAGGCCACTGTCCAGCTGATTTCAAAGCAGTGGTTTTCCATGCGTCTGTTGTCTTCTCCAGCTGCAGAAAAGCAGCCTCAGGTGCTGATTGAGGAATCAGCCTCTTCCATGCAGGAAAAGGACTCCCCGCTGTATTTCCAGTATCTCCCTCACAAATTCACCTCTCGTTTCTTTGGAGCCTTTGAGCTTTTAGGAATTCGCTCGAGGCCTCATTATACTTCCTTTCCTTAAATGCTTATTAACTCCTTGAGGAGACTCATTTGATGGGCTGTGGCACAGAAGCCAGGTCCAGGGTTGGGGTGGTCTAAGGGGGGCAATTACCAGGAGGTGAGAAGCACAAAGACAAACTTTCTTCCCTGACCTGGCCCCATCATTTGGGCAACTTCTATGAAGTCTCCGAGCTGGGGTCACCCACATGGGGCAGTGGGGAGCCCAGTAGTGAGGGTTTGCTCCCCTACAACCCCTATCATGAGCCTAATTAACAAATTGGGTCCTATCCAGCTCGTTCTGGTGGTTCCAGCGGGGCTGGGCTCCACTGGGGGTGGGCAGACAGTCTTACTTTAAGCAGGGTATTGATCCTCACGTGGTCCTGGTGCCCCTCTTGGGGGAGCACTCTCATGTTTTAAGTGCATGCAGTTACTCTCTTGACTGGCTTGTAAACAGGTTTTAATGGGGCTATTAGTGTAAAAGGACAGGAAACTTTCAAAAACAAGCTCTTAAATATTCATGAGGATGTTAAATCTGGCGCTTAATCACCAGTGTTTGCACACAGCTAACGGGGAGGGAGGACAGCTAACAGGCTGCCTTCACTCTGAACAATTGACAGGGCATTAATAAACGCTCTTACAGCCATGATTAATGGCCCAGAGAACAGGACTTTTTTTTTTTTTAAACAAAAGGAGCCCCTTTCCTTTGGGGACTCCTGTTCTTGGGGGAGTGTCCATGTGGGGATGAGATTCAGGGGGACATGGAGGCTGGACAGAACAAAGTCCCTTCCTAAATAATCAGCTGGGCTCCCCATCTGACTGTCCATTTCCCAGAGCATGGCTTCCACAGGGGAAACTTCTAAAAAACTAAACAGAGAGTCTCAGGAGAATTCCCTACCTGGAGAATCCTTAACTCAATCTTGAGAAGGCCCGCAAGGGAGTCACATGGCTTGATGAGCTGTGACCAGCTGCTTCCTCAGTACCTGCCTCACATCCTTTCAGATTTGAGTTAAATGCAGGTGAAGATGGTTGACTACAGCCCAGGGGTTCCTGCAAGCAGCCCCACCTCTCCCCACCTATCTAAGAGTGCACTTTAATTTCTGGAAAGGCATCTTTTTCTAACTTCCTTCTGTGACATTTAATGTAGAACCCCCATTGGAAAGTGAGTGGGGAGACTGCTTTTTAACCGGTAAATGATCTGCACTGTTGTACTTCTGGAATAGACCTTGGAGATTTTCTAGGCCAGTCCTCACCCTCCTTCTAGATGAGGAAACTGAGGCATAGACAGGTGAAGTAGTTTGTCTAAGGTCAAATAGTGGGGCAGTGACAGAGTTAGCCCTGGACACTAGGTGCCCTGAGTCCTGGTCCACAAACTCTTTTAATGGTACCTCTATACTAGTGTGATGTGACTTCTCTGGGTAGAGCCAGGGAACACCCCATTGACTTCTTCAGAACTGGTGCAGGCTTGAATGCTTGCTCAGTCCCAAGCATGGCGAGACTGTGCTAACAGAAGCCAGGTTAGGCACAGAGAGTCCTGGAAAATATCTCATAGATTCTGTGTGGTGGGAAACCCCTGCCTCATTATCAGAGACCAACTCAGAAATTCAAACCTGTTTCCTCCCCACAAGTACCAGTTGGGATTTTCAGTTGACAAGTTCCATTTACAAATCATGGCGACCTCCCCTGCATAAAGTAAGAAATCTATAAAATCTGTCTTCATGGAGCTAGAAAAAACTCTACCATGTTTTATAATAGTAGATCAGGGCAAAGAGTCGGCGTCTTCCACAATACCATTCTCAGCCTCCAGCCCTTACTGCCCACATCCCACATGTTTCTATCAAGCCTTTCCTGTGCACAAGCCACCGAATTAGAGGTTGTGGTGGGGAGGGATGCCATGAAGATGGATCACAAGTGTCACCCTCCCCAAGATACTCTTCCTCGAGCTAGCAATTTGACTCTAGGGCTGTGTGGGAAAACCAAATGTAGGATCAGGCTGAGTATTTTTGCAAACATCACTTTAATCATCTCACACCACTTCTCAAGAATTCAGTGGTTCCCACTGCATCTGGGTCCAGCCCAGACTGGCTCTCCCCTGCACAGCCAGGTTGCTTCCCCTCAAAACCAAACACATCCTTTCTTTGGAATCAGTGGAGCAGGGCACAGTCTACAGACAAGGTGGATATGATTCTTAATCATGGATTTGTTTAGATACTCAGTGCAACTTTTTTTCTTTATGGAATGCCAACCAGGAATGAAAAATCAGCCTCTCTTGCTAAACAGTTTGCATTAATGACTTCTATCAGAGCCAATCCATTGATGTTTTTTTAAACAAAACTCCACTTGTCTCTTTCATCTGGATATATAGCTGATAGGTATTGTTGGTAAAGCAACCAATGTGAGAAATAGTTTCCTCTTCAAAATTAGAATAAATGTATTTTGACAGTTTTTAACCAATAATTGTTTCCATGTTTGGTACAAATGCTGAGCACAGATGAAACTTAAACTGCAGTAGAATTGGAATATTTTCTCAGTGGAAAGTTGACTGTCAGTTGTATGAAGTATAAGGATGGATTCTGTATGTCTTGTTAAGTTATTAAACTGATCCCAAATACTAGACAGTGTAACATTGATTTCACAGGACACAATTTGAATTGACATTGTGACTCTTATAAGTCTTCTATTATACAATGTTGTTTTTGGCTGGCTTGTTTAATCAGTCAAATGTAGTAAGATTCAGCATGGTTCACTGAAAACACTTGTACTCAGATGTAGGAAATTGAGTGCTACTCCTAGTAGTCCCATTAAATTATTGTACTCATTTTCCTCACCTGTAAAATAGGCATAGAAAAAAGGACACATCAATCTGTTGTTTCAGGTGAAGTAATGCATTATCATCTACTTGCTGTTTCCATTTGATATCTCCCAGGCATCTTAAAATGAAGCTTTCCATATTGAACATAGGATCTACCCCTCCAAACCTAGTCCTTCTCTAGCATTCTCAGGTCAGTCACAGCATCACAAACTACCCAGGTACTTATGCTGGAAACTGGAACCATCCTCCCACCCCACTGTGGTGAATCTATAACACATTCTCTTCTATCTTTTAAGTAACACTGCAGTCTGTTCCCTCCAGTGAGCAGCCTAATCCAAGCCATCTCATCTCTTGCCTGAGTGAAGACAGTTACCTTCTTATTCTTCCTGCCACACCCACCATTCCCTCCTCTTGTTTGTGCAACACCCCCACCAGACACAGCAGCCAGAGCCATTCTCTTAAAATGTAAAGCCACTTGCATCCCTCTCTTAATTATGGCTGTCTATTGGCTGCCCAAGACCATGTACATAGCTCATCAGGCCATGACAGTTTTGTCCCTATCTTCCCCTTCAGCCTTATTTTCATCCCATTCCATTCCAGCCACACAACCCTCTTCTGCTCCTTCTGTGCTTTTTAAGACCCAGAGCCTTCACACAGACACTTCCCTCCATGGGAGGCGGATGAGGTGAGATAAGGAAAATGAACAGCACTTATTCTGTAGCTGGGTTCATGGAGATAGGGAGCCACTCAATGACTTCCCAAAGTCCTAAAGTGTCCCCAGCCAGGAAGAGGGCTCCATGATGTTTCCCTCATGGATCAGCCAAGTGCTCTCCCTTTGGGGTGAGTGTCACATCGGTGTGAAGTGTTTACCATGCCTACTGGTCCACTCAACCTATGGCCGTGGGTGCCAGTGACAAAGTCACAGCTCTGCCAAGCCCCAAACTAAGTACCTAGTTAGTCACTGTTGTGCAGCCAGTTAGAAAGAGGGGCTCTTGAGGAGTGGAGGCCAGAAGTCCCATGGAAGGAATGTCTTTGTGAGCATCATGGTGGATGCTCCCCTTGGGTCCTTGTCCCTGCCCACGAAGAGATTTCCAGGAAGGTTCAGGAATAGATTTTGAATGGTCAGATGCAATCCCAAAGACCCTGCCCTTTGGATGGGAGTTGGTGTGTATTAAGGCAGCCTGTCAGAGGAACATGCATTACCAACTCTTACGCTGTTGTATTAAGCATTATGTTTCATCTTTACAGTCAGATTAATGGAGATTAGTGATTCCACTTAAGAGTTTAAACATTGTGCTGACCCAAATTGTTGGAGCCATCATAACGTGGTGCTGTATGTTCAAGGACTAGACCAGCTGGTAGTCGAGTGGGGGAGGGGGAAGAATACATGTTTGCAAAGTGATTTCATTAATTGTTCTGTGTAAGAAAGCTGGGGTGCCTCTTTATACATAATGCATATGTGGCCCTCCCCTGACTTTCGGCACACTTAAATGCCCATCAGGCCAGTCTGATGATGCTCCATTGCTAAGAGGACACTTAATAATCAATGGTCACTCATGCTTGCCTTCTCTTGGCTTCTGTGGGTAGAGCCCAGTCCCTGAAGTCTCCAGTGGTTTCATTAATGTATTTTATTCGTTCAAAGGATAAAAATAAATCTCTCAAAAGCTCTTAGAAACCTGCCACCCTGGATGTAGGAGGAAAAAGGAGGACGGCTGTTAATTAATAAACTTAAACCATCTCCGCAGGAGCACACAGCTGTGATCCAGAGAACACAGGAAGCAAGCCCAGCCTTCCCGTCAGTTCTGAGTTACTTTCTATTCACTGGACAGACACAGTAACCCTGTGCCTATTATCAATTTACAGAATAAATCAGATGCAAATTTTGCTTTTGAGTGAAGTGTCTGGTTTTCTTAGCAAGCATACTCAGGGCAGGTAAAATATCCTTTTACATATTCTCAAAAGGGAAGAACTTGGAAACAGTCAAAGCCTGTTTGGAACCAAATCTGGAGAATAAGATGTGTGATCAAGCTGGGGAAGGGCATGCCAAAAACAAGGTAATGAGACTGTTTTTTGTGGCCAGCCAGACCCAAAAACTGGCTACTTCACAGAGATTTATAGTTCCTAAGTGCTTTCATCTGCACTATCTGATACTATTATGACAATAATCCTTGAGAGAGCCAGGGCCGACATTTTCACAAATTTATAAGTAAAGCCAAGACTCAAAATAGGTGAGTCACAGTTTTCTGAAGCGAGAGTTCTGGGACACCATAGCAGATTACTTCTTCAGAAGTCCCGGCTGGCCATGAGTCAGCAGTGTGCTTTTGGAGGAATTCTTTTCCCTTGCAGAGCTTCTGTTTTCTCATAAGGTAAAAGTGAGGGTGAATCATTTCTTCCCAATCTAATTCTAATTCTATAGAATCTATGATTCTATGAAATCTAGGCTATGCCATTATTTGCAGGACCTCTCCATAAACGTGAGCAGAGTGGCCATGAGGAGCAAGTAGATGGGGCTTCATCTTCTTCTGCTTTGCCTAAAGCACAAGGTCAGGTTGAAAATGGCCTCTGCCCGTGGTGGAATCCAACAGGACCACACCAATGACCAGCAAATCTGCACACTTACCCATGTGTCTGCTTTAATATTTGCGAATATTATTATTATTTGTTCCGTCCTTACCCCCCATCACCTTCCTCTCTTCCTCCCCAGAGGCAGGCAGACATTGAATTTGGCATGTATCCTTCAAGCCCATGGTTTTCTGCTTTTATTATATACATGTAAACAATATATGGCATGGTCTTGGGTGCTTTTGGACCAATCAACGAAGATGTTTTCCTACTATTTGTGTCATTTATTATTGATATATTTGGACTTGTTTCTATTACTCTGATGCCCTCTGGTATCTCTTGTTGCTAATGAGAAGTCTGCTCTTAGTCTAATTGTCATTTCTTTTTCAGTAATCAGTTTTTCTTTTCCGACAGCTTTTATGATACTCTCTTTTTTCTTGATAGCTTGTAGATTCACCACAATGTATATAGTGAATGAATTTGTTTTTATTTATTTTGCTTGGTATTTACTTATCTGAAGACCAATATCTGTCTTCAGTCAGGGAGATATTGTAAACCCTTCTCTCTCAACATTTTTCCCTTCACCATTAATTATTATCTGTGTTTGTAACTCCTTTTTTCCACACTAAAATTCTCTTTCTTGTTTTATGTTGGGTGAATACCTTAGTGCAACTTTTCAGTTCACTAATTCTGTATTTGATGGTATCCCATTTAGAATTATCCTGATTAGGGTTAATTTCAGTGACTGTCTTTTCTTCTCCAGCACTGCTTCTTGATATTTTTGTTTCATAATCTATTTTTAACAACTTTACTGAGATATAATTCACATATCATGCAATCTACCCATTTAAAGTATCTAAATCAATGAATATTCATATAATACATAATTTTTTAAAATTGCAGTAAAATATAACACAAAAAAATTTCCATTGTAGGGGTGACAGGAAGCAAAGAATTGGGGGGGGCAAGAGCAGCATGCCAACGTTTAAAAGAGGGTGCAGTGTTATGCCTTTCCCAGAAGGAGAGGTTGGGTCAAATCCCAGAAGAAGGTGGTAGAGTTAGCTATGGAGATCCCAGAAAAGAAGACCATGGGCAGAAGAATCTGTGGGACAGCCATTTTTCACCTTAAGCACCATTAACATCCCATAAAGGGCTTTATAAACACAGGAATATTGATGCCACTGGTTTTGGATGAGCTTTGGAAACCCCTGGGTCAGAAGAAAGGTTCAGAGTCTGCCTCACATGTTCCATAAACTCTCAGGAGGTCCCTGTGGCTGGAGTCAACAGTACAAGGGGAGAAATGGAGGTTGAGAGGCTCCTGGTGGCCAGGCCCTACAGGGCTGGGTAGACTTTGGTCCATGGAGGAGGCAGTGTAAAGTCTTGGATGGTTGACAGCATATCCTGTGGGTTCTAAGGGCTCTCTTTGGTGTCTTTTGGCAGCCAAACTGATGCCAGACTGTTGGGGGCATATATCTTTTAGGAGGCAATGATGGTTGGTGGTGATTTGAACCGAGGAGGTTTATTTCCAAAATGTTTTCATTGCCCCAAACAGAAACTCTGTACACATTAAATAACTCCTCATTCTCTTTTTCCTCCTGCTCTTGAAAACCTTTCATTTATTTTCTGTCTCTACGAATTTGCCTATTCTAGGTATGTCTTACAAATGGAATAATACAACATTTGTTCTTTTGTGTCTGGCTTATTTCACTTAGCATAATTTTTTAAAGGCTTCTTCATATTCTAGCATGCATCATCATTCCTGTTTTATGCTGAAGAATATTTCATTGTGTGTGTCTATCATATTTTACTTAACCACTCACGTTGATGGACACTTGGGTTATGGTGAATAATGCTGCAGTGAATCGTGGTATACATACGTCTGCTCCAGTATCTGTTCTCAGTTCCTTCTGGTATGTATCTAGGGGTAGGATTGCTGGGTCAAATGGCAATTCTATATTTAGCTTTTTGAGGACTCACCAAACTGCTCTCCATAGTGGTTGCACCATTTTATATTCCCATCAGCAATACTTGAAAATTCCAATTTCTCCACATCTTTGCCAATACTGTTATTTTCCCTTAAAATAATTCCAGCTATCCTAGTAGGTATGAATTGGTATCTCACTGTGGTTTTGACTTTGTTATTAACTGAATGTTTGTGAGCACTGTACCCCCACTCCCCAACCGCCTCCGCCCCCCCGAAACCCTAACCTTCAGTGTGGTTGCATCTGGAGATAGGGCCTCTAAGGAAGTGATTAAGGCTAAGTGAGGCTGTAAGAGTGAGGCCCTACTCCGCTAGGATTAGTGTCCTTATAAGAAGGGATACCGGAGAGCTCATTTTTTTTTTATCTCTCTGTGCGTACATGGAGGAACGGCCATGTGAGGACACAGAAAAACAGCCATCTATGAGCCAGGAAGAGGGCCCTCACTACAGCCTAGCCTGGCTGCCCACTGATCTCAGACTTCCAGCTTCCAGAACTGTGAGAAAGTACATTTCTGTTGTATAAGGTACCCAGTCTGTGATATTTTAATATGTTACCCCTAATAGATGAATACAATTTGCATTTCCCAATGACTAAAATGGAGCATTTTTTCATGAGCATATTGGCTATTTGGATATCTTCTTTGAAGGAATGTCAGCCCAAATTGCCCACTTTGAAATTAGATTGTCTTTTTGTTGGTGTGTTGTAGGAATTACTGTTTTTTCTTGTCCCTTTATTATAGATTTATTATAGATGTTACTTCTTTTTCTCCTCTAAATCATCACTGATTCTACCTCCGTGGTGCATCCTGGATGCTGTTGTCGATGTCCAGCAACAATCACCTCCCCTTTCCTCCCCCAGTCTCTGTTCTTACCTATTGTCTCTCCTCCTTGAATCCATTCTCCACACCAAAACAGAATGTCAAGTCTATCATGTCACTATTGTGTCACTACTCTGCTCAAAAGCATGCAGTTGATCTCCATGTTCCTTGCAATGAGTTTTGAATTCCTGTACATGGCTTTTAAGGCCCTTCATAGTTTGCCTCCTATATGCCTCTACCCCTCCAGCCTCATTTCTTGCTATTCTCCCTCTGAAAATCTAGGATGTGTCTCTCAGAGTCCCTCTTTCTCACTCTCCAAGGCTTTGTGTAGAAAGCCCTGTTTGCACTGTTTTCTAAGAAATTACCAAATTGTCTTTCTTGCTCATCTGTGGCTTTGTGATAGAAGAGGTCCCTCTACTTTTCTATGACCTCATTCATAAAGCATCCCAGATGCCCCCAGCACTTAGCACATTTGGTCATCGTTGACTGCTAAATTGCCTCTCTTCCCCAAATCAGAGCTGAAGTCTGTCCTCTTCTTCCATGTGTCCCCAGCATTTAGCACAATATTTGGTACATAGATACTCAATGCTTATTATCATTAGTGGTATTATTCCCACCCCATTGAACTATTTTTTTTTTTTAACTAAATGTGTCTGGCAACTTGTAGCCTCTGTGCCTTTGTTCCTGTTATTCTTTTGACAGGATGTCCCTCTTTACTTCATTTACCATTTTCTCCCTAACATTTGACTATGACAGTTTTCAAGCACATAGAAAAACTGAAAGGATACTAGCTGATTCCTATTATTCACTATCTACATGCTATAATTAGTATTTTACTTGATTTGCTCTATTACATGTGTATCACATCTATCTATTCATTTATTTTTTTTTTTTTTTTGAGGCAGCATCTTGCTTTGTCACCCAGGCTGGAGCACAGTGGCATGATCATGGCTAATCAGCCTCTAACTCCTGGGTTCAAGCAATCCTTCTACCCCGGCCTCCCAAGTAGTGGAAACTAAAGGCAGGCAGTACCATACCTGGCTAATTTTTTTTTCTTTTGTACAGACAGGGTCTCGCTATGTTGCCCAGGCTAGTCTAGAACTCCTGGTGTCAAGCAATCCTGCCTAGGCCTCCCAAAGCATTGAGATTACAGGTGTAAGCCACCATCCCTGGCTTATCCATTCATTAATTCATACTTTCTTGGGGAGTGTATTTCAAAGCAAGTTTCAGACTTCAGTACACTTTTCACCTAACCATTTCAGTGTGCATGACACTTATTTACGTTTTTAGGTGGGATTTACACACAAAATGCACAAATCTTAAATGTATCATTTTAAGACTGTTACCAATGCTTACAACTGGGTATTCCAAACCCCTACCAAGAGCTATAACAGGATTACTATCCCAGAAAGTGTTCTCAGACCACTTCCTGCACTCTCTCCAGCAACTCCCAGGCCAACCACTGACAACAGTTTTTCTGATTTTTTTTTTTCCTCCTTGGATTAGATTCGTTTTGCATGTTCTAGAAATTCATTCTTTTATTAAGACCTTTTTATTTCCTTCTATATAATGTTATTGAGATTCATCCATGTTGCTGCATGCATAAGTATTTTTTTTGTTGTTATTAAGTGTTGTTCCTTCTTTTTTTGTTACTTGTTGTTTTCCATTGTATGACTATAGCACAGTTGGCTATTCATTCTCCTCTTGGTGGACATTTGGGCTCTTTCCAGTTTTTGACTACTATGAATAAAGCTGCTGTAAGTATTCTTTTACAAGTCTTTTTGTGGACATGTTTCCATTTCTCTTGGGTAGGTATCTGGGAGTGAATGTCTGGGGCATGTGATAGGTTGGTGTTTTGTTTTGTAACTGCCAAACTGTTTTCCAAAGTGGTTGTACCATCTTACATTCTCACCAACGATGTATGAGAGTTTTGGTTGTTCCATATCACTGTCAACATTTGGTGTTATCAGTCTTTAATTCTAACTATTCTGATAAGTATATAAGTAGTATCATATTGTGGCATTATGTGTCCTTGATGACTAAATGATATTGAGAATTTCTTCATGTGCTTATTAGCTATGTGTACCTCTTTTTTTGTGAAGTATCTGCTGAAATCCTTTGCCTATTTACAAAAGTCAGGTTTAACGAAGCATAATTTACATACAGTAAAAAGTCATCTCTTTTAGGTGTATTATCTGTAAATTTTGCAAATATCTATGGTCATATGATTACCACCATAATCAAGATATAGGACATTTCTGTCACTGAACAGTGTCCTTGCACCCTTTATAGTCTGTACTCACCCTTTGCCCCTCATCAGTGGGCACCCTTTGCCCACTGATCTATTTTCTGTCTCTAAAATTGTTCCTTTTCCAGAATGTCATACAAATGAAATCAAATGGTATGTGTACCTTACAGTCCAATTTTAATTTAGTTGTTTGTCATCTTATTGAGTTGTAGGAGTTGTTATATATTCTGGATACCAGCCTTTCATGAGATGTGTGTTTGATGAATATTTTCTTTCAGAGTGTGATTTGCCTATTTTTTTTTTTCCCATCAGGTGATAAGAAATCTCATCTGGAGCCTGTTCTTTTTTAATAGCATTTTTGTTAAGCAGAAATGCTAAATTTTGATAAGGTCCAATTTGTCAATTTTTACATTTTATAGTTATTGCTTTCTGTACTGTGTCTAAGAAACCTTTGCCTATCCACCATAGAAGAAGACATTTTTCTATGCTTTCTTCCTAAAACTTTATTGTTTTAACTTTTTATGTTTAGTTTAATGATCCATCCCAAGTTAATTTCTGTGTATGGTGTGAGATAGGGATCAAGGTTATTTTTTTCACTAGCCCTCTCAGTCAAAAACCAATCTCTCCTGGTTCTCCTATAGCATGTTATGGACTGGAGTAGACACTCATCATTTCCATCTTCTTTTATGTACCTTTTATTTTTTGTGGGCTCATTGTTTTTTCAATTGGACTGAAAGTTCCTTGCAGGCAAGGGTTACATATTTTATATAAATAAACAGATAGAGTAATGCTAATGAAATATGTTTTGGGGTCTGATGGAACCAGGATTGAAAGCAGGTGCCATCACTTGCCAGCTGTGTAAATCTGAGCAAGTCTTAGAATCTCTTCTTTGTCTGGAAGCATGTAGAGGCTACTGTGTGCCTGGCATGGGGCTAGGAAAGAGGTCATAAAGGTGAATACAGCTCAGGCAGGTCTTCAGGGCCCCATTCATGTATGTGTGTGGGGTATAGAAAAGGTAATTATTAAACAATGATCCAAATGCTGTGACAGAAATATGAATAGGTGGCTAAGGGATCAGAGAGGGTGGGGAATGACTCACTGATAGAAGTGAAGCTCACCTTGAATTTCAGTGGATGAGAAAGATTAGCCAGGCAAAGGTAGATGAGACAGGGATTCCCTGGTGGGGGCAGCAGCAAGAGCCGAGGTTCCGAAGTGAGTTTCTTTGACTAAAACAAATTACACTTCATGGAGTTGTTTTGAGGACATGAGTTAACAAATGTGGCATAAGGTTGCATTGTTTGAGGTATAATAATACTAAAAAAGTTTACATATTGTTTATATGAAATTCCAATTTAACTTGGCATCCTGTATTTTTATTTGCTAAATCTGGCAAGCCTAAAATGACGGCACTCAGTATAGTATCTGATGCGTAGTTGGCACACAAACAAGTATATGTTAAGTCTAACTTCGTTTTCCTCTGGAATAGAGGAGAATGGATAAAACTGAGAGAGAAAATCTAAAGAGGAGCAATAAAATAGAAAAGGCAGAATTTGGTGCTTGATATTATTGAAAATTTCCCTTTCAGTGGTGTGGGCATTTCCTGGCAAGAATAAACTTTATCTTTAAATAAGTCTTCCTTCATGGTTAGAAATGCTGCTGGAAAGAAAGGAAGGAGTCCTTCCTTGTGAGCAGGGGGTATAGTTTCGGGGCCAGAGGACCAGAAGGAAAATACTGTGTATAGTTTTGCTCCAGGGCATGTCATTTAAATGTTCCTTATTCTTTTTTCTTCCTTGTTGTCTGAGGAGTTCTAATAGTCCAGGTATTTTGTAGAAAACACTTGGGCACTGAAGTACCCCTCAAATCTGTGTGGCTTGGTTTTCCACCACATCCCAAACCTGGGCCCCTTGGGAAGTCCAAATCATCTTACCCCACCTTGATCCACCCCAAGGGCCCCACTCCCAGGACTGCGCATCCTGACCCACTGTCGGTGGTGAGTCAGAGTGCTCCCAGCCCTAGGTGATATGGGTACGTCTAGATGTGCTTAACAAATTGCCTGTTCACTCAATTACATTTTATTTAATCATCTGTAATCATATAAATTATGCCTGATGGTAGTAAATGTTCATGTCAGTTCCTAATTACAGATTGATTAATTGGCTGGGGTGATCTGTATTACTACTTATATAAGAATATATGAGGTTGATGATAAATTAAGGCTGGTAATCCGAGCCCAGGAACATGGAACATTTCCAACTGCATCCCCCTTTTTGGGGGTGGGGAAGCCATTGCCCTTTTCCTATCTTGTTCCTGTCAGAGGCTTCTGGGAGGGTTTCTGTTCTATGGATTGATTGATTTTGGCAACACTCGAATTAAGAAATACTTATTATTTATGGAGTATATGTGCATGTGTGTGTAAAATTTTTGCCATGCAGCGCTCCTCTTTTTGGCTGTAGTGGAGATGAATAATGACAAGCTCATTAAGTTCAGTTGGGCTCATTACAGCCTGCTGGGCCCGGAAGGTTCCAGGGGTTGGATTTGGCCTGGAGAGCAGGAATCCAGAAAATGAAGATGTGAGGCACTTGATCAGTGTCTACAAAACCATTCCTTATTAGGTGATTATGTCTTTTTGTTTCCTTGGGAGATAGACTGTTAAATGGTCCAGAATGTACCTTGCACTTTTTTCTAGAAACATTAGACCTTTGTGGATGTCTTTTAGGCAACTTGTCTGGGTTGTCTAATTGCTAGTTCTTAGCTTTTGAGAACGTCATTTACTTAGAACAAATCCTACTTCCATCATCCTTGCTTCCTTCTCATTCATACTTTGGGCTAAAGGTGGAGGAAGCAACATGGGTTAGACATGTGGGGGAGGGAGAATCTGAAAAGCCAGGGGTGGATCCTGGTTTCAGGGAAGGGACCTGAGACTTCATCCTGGGTTCCTTGGCCTCTGAGAAGGGATAGGCAGAGAAAGAATGGCAGAGAAACCTGCGGGAGTTGAATCTTCTGAACATGCAGCATCCCAGGGGCTTGTTACTGGAGAGAACCATCAGCTGACCTATCCCCTTGACTAACAAGCTACTATGGAAGCAATGGTTTATTGCCATTGAGGGCCATGGGTGACCTTCCTTTCTTGGGGATTTTAAAATATGGTGATTGTATCACACAGCATCATGCCATAGAGCACAGCCTCTGCCTGAGTTCCAATCTTAGTTTTACCACTTAGCTCTGTGATCTTGGGCAAGTTACTTAGCTTTTCTATTCCTCAGTCTCCTCCTGTAAAGTGGGAATAATGATAATCCTACCTTGTTAGGTTGTTGTCAGGATTCAGTGAATTAACAAAGATATGAATGCTGAGAACACTGCTTAATACATTGGACACATCAAAAAAATGTGGGGAGGGAGCTGTTTTCATTATCTATTAATGTGATCTCAGAACAGCCCTGGGGATACACGAGAGTGGATTACTAAATTCCTTTGTTGGGTGAGACGACTGAGTCCCAATGTACTGAACAACTTGCTTCAGGACAACAATTTAAGTAGTGGTAATAGGCACGGTGGCTCATGCCTGTAATCCCAGCACTCTGGGAGGCCAAGGTGGGCAGATCACATGAGATCAGGAGTTTGAACCAGCCTAGCCAACACTGTGAAACCCTGTCTCTACAAAAAAAAAAATACAAAAATTAGCTGGGCATGGTGGTGTATGCCTGTAATCCCAGCTACTCTGGAGGCTGAGGCAGGAGAATTTCTTGAACCCGAGAGGTGGAAGTTGCAGTGAGCTGAGATCGCACCATTGCACTTCAGCTTGGGTTACAGAGTAAGACGCTATCTCAAAAAAAAAAAAGAAAAAAAGAAAAAAAAAAGAATGGTAAGGCTGGGACTAAAACCTGTGTCTCCTGACTCTCATTCTTAGTGTGGGAGGTGATGTCCCTGCAGACGAGGCCAATAGTATTTGGTCAGAGGATTTCTAGTGTCCACACTTGCATGGAACAATCCTGCCCTTCTTTTAGCTTCCTTGGGCTGAGAACTCAACTCTCATCTGGCAAAAGCAGAGGCTTCTCTTGAGTGAATCCATTTCTTTCCCCTTGATTTTCAATTTACACTTTCCCCAAGTTGGTAAAATGATCAACCTACTTCTCCTTGCTAATACCCCATGATAAGATACAGGGGCCAAACTGGGCCTCATAACTTCCTTTATGAGTTAACGCTTTGAGTGTATTATTTCTTTGGGACTCCATTTGAGGCAGCTAATGTGTGGTGTGACTGAGAATATCACACAACTTAGGATCAGGGAGGCTGACACCTTATGTCAAGTTTTTTTTTTTAATCACTGGGAGCTTTTTGCTGCAAGTAACTGCAAGTAAATGAAAATAAACTAAATTAAACTTAATACCTAATGAGGGTTTTTTTTTTTTTTTTTTTTTTTTTTTTTTTTTTTTGATGTTTTAATGTTATA
>CAUYQU010046363.1:0-40473 GCA_963574635.1 Cheracebus regulus | reverse complement strand
GCCATTGGTGCTCCTTCCCAGGGTCGCCGCCCGCAGGCCGCCTGACGGGCAGGTAGCCATATAAGGCAAAAGGCCAAACGGTCATCTGACCGTCTCCGGGACCGTCGGCGCCATCTTAGTGGCGCAGTTAAACTCCCACAGCAGGGGAATAGCTTAAACCCAGGAGGTGGAGGTTGCAGTGAGATGAGATTGCGCCACTGCACTCCAGCCTGGCGATAGAGCGAGACTCCGACTCAAAAAAAAAAGTGTGAATGGCAAGGAATAAAAACTGAATTCTTTCTCCTACGGTGCTGCAATTTTGGGGGTGGGGCAGCGCTGAAAATTGCAGTTACATGGTTATTACAAGGCAATGACCTCAACAGTACTCTTCTTTCTCGCTCACATTTCAAAGGAACACATGTCCAGAGGGCCTCCTTTTCCTTTAATGGTCTTGACATTGTCGCATCATACCTAAGTCCAAAACTATGACAATACCTCTCGTCCTGGTTGCCAAACTAACATGCGGGGGACATATCGCAGTTGTAAAGGGAGAATGGCCTCTTTATGGTGGCTGGCTTGGAATTATAAATAATTTTATTTCTTCTGTAGGAGATGGCTCGTGGAAGAGAGGAGACAAACACGACTTTGAAGCTAAGCAAGCATACTCATCCCTTCAGACAGTCACCCTACTGAGGACAGTGAAACCTGAGTTTGAGAAGTTTTCCATGGAGGTGAAAAGTTCTGTTGAGAAACAAGGGCTCAATGAGGAAGATTACGTAAGTGCCTGATTATGAGCCTGGACTGTCAGCATCCTGAAAACAGCCTTCTAATTCAATCAGAGATGACAGAGTGTCCCATTCTGAGCCATTCAAAAATTCCTAGGTTCAGGTCTGATGTCACTGTTGCCTTCTGTTGATTTTTTTTTTTCTTTCTGAGTGGTTTTCTTCCTTCCTTCCCCAGTATACCCACTATCGTCTCTCTCCTTCACTTACACTTTTTCAGCTGCTGCAGGAAGGACAACTGCTTTTTTGTGGGCACTTGTGGGGGTGCTGAGTAGAATGTCTGTAGACTTCCATCACATAATTGACTAAGAGGGTTTTGGGGGAGAAGAAGGATGAAGGCGTGCCAAAGGTTTGCCTGCCCAATTTTTCCAAAGCCTTGTGGCGGCAGATGTTTGGGGTTTTCGGAGACTCTTTTGGCAGCCTGGCCTGGCTTTCTGGCCCGTCTGCTTGTGGACAATGTTGTTGCCTCTTTCTGCTGGAAGTTGCTTCCTACTCACACACTGCAAGGCCTCGAATCCCATAAGTGCTGTTGTTACTAGTGCATTTCAAGAGTGGATAGGAGTCGGAACCTTAGGTCAGACTAAGGATTAAGTAGAGGGGTTCATCTGAGAGGTGGCGCCATGGGCAGCTGACCACACCTCACTTGGCATCATTGTGTTGAATGCCTCTGACATGCTTTGCCGCATGGTCAACATGCCACTCCTGCAAATCCTGTCTCAGAGCAGGATGAGCAGCTGGTCTTCAAAATGAATCACTCTACAGCATCCAAAACTGTAAAGGAGCACCTTCTTCCTCCTCTTCTTTTTTGGGGGGGGGCAACTTTTCACCCTGTCTCCCAGGCTGGAGTGCAGTGGTGTGATCATGGCTCACTGCAGCCTCACACTCTTGGGCTCAAGTCATCCTCCCAGTTCAGCCTCCTGAGTAGCTGGGACCACAGGTGCAAAACACCATGCCCAGCTAATTAGGACCACCTTCTTAATGATAGGCATGTGGCTTGGATGGTCCCTGCCCAAATGGGATAATAATCAACTTCATAAGAGATGGCCACTTCCAAACAGGATTTCTCCTAGTTTCTCTGCTTGAAGTACCACAGAGTATTGGTGTTGGCCTCAGAGCTGCCTTCAGAGCCTAGACCTAGCACTTCTGAGCTGTGTGATCATGGAAAAATTGCTCCATTTCCCTGATCCAAATTACTTTTTCTTGTTGGGAGGATTTCAGATCATTTACCTGAAGCATTTAGCACTATCCCTGCCAGAAAGTTAGAACGAAATACATGGTACCACTTTTGTACCATTGTTGCAAGGTTATACCTGTCCTTATAGGAATTTGTTATCAAATGACATACGAAGGGTCATATAAACATATTTATTAATGTTTTAAATGTTACATATACTATACTCAAATCATTTAAAATACCTTTTGACTTTTTAAATCAGTGCTGTCTGGTAGTTATACAATGTGAGCCAAAAAAGTAAGCCACATATATAATTTAAAATGTTCTAGTAGACACATTTGAAAAAGTGAAAAAAACAGGTGAAATCTTAATAATATATTGTAATTAACACAATATAAACATAATAGCATTTCAACATGTAATCAATCAAAAATTATTAATGATATTTTAATATATTTCTTATACTAAGTCTTGGAAATCCAGTGTAATTTTGCACTTACAGTGTGTGAAGCCCTTGTTCAAGTGTTCCATAGCCACACATGACTAGGGGCTACCACATTGGATAGCGTGTTCTGAATGATGAAAGAAGTAGGGTTTTTGCAATAAAGCCTACATTTGAGGAAACATATGATACTGTTGTCATCATCCAAATCCTTTGTCTCAGGAATATGAAAGAACACAAAAGGTACTGAGCTTCCTTCCGTAGTGCTACCAAAGCTAGCCTGGGCCATTACTGAGAACATCAAACTCTTTTACATATGCCACTGTATATTATTTTTATTTATTAAGTTCATATTAATTTTATGGCTCAAAAACTCAACAATGGTGCCATGTTGTCTGGTTTCCTCTCATTGGGCAAAAGTTGGCATCCCAGCCAGGAGTGGTGGCTAACGTCTGTAATCCTAGCACTCTGGGAGCCTGACGTGGGAGATCGCTTGAGCTCAGGAGATGAAGACCAGCTTGGGCAACATGGTGAAACCTCATCTCTACAAAAAATACAAAAATTAGCCAGGCATGGTGGCATGCACTTTTTGTCCCAGCTACTTGGGAAGCTGAGGTAGGAGGATCACCCGAACCCAGGGTGGTCGAGGCTGCAGTGAGCCGTGATTGTACCACTGCACTCCAGCCTGGGTGGCAGAGTAAGACCATGTCTCAAAGAAAAAGTTGACATCCCACTACCGGGTAATTCTTCTTGGTTATCTGTTACTCTGTGTTCATAATAGTAAATCTTATTTTAATGGTAGTCTAAGCAAAATCTCACTGGAAAGGTGTACCTACTACAAAGATTTACAGCACATTCCAAACCAAATTAAGAGCACTTTAGAGATTATTTGCAGCCCTAGATTACCACACTGCTTCTCTCTGATCATGGGCCTATTAAAACTGACTTTATAAATAAATAAAAATTAGAATTTTAAGTAGAAGTTAGAGTTAACTATAACTTATTCCAATTCTGAATGTATGTCCATCTTTTGTGTGTATGTATGTAGGTTTTAGTGGGGCCTTTTTTTTTTTTTTTTTTTTTTTGAGATGAGGTCTCCCTGTGTTGCTCAGGCTGCTCCCAGGCTCGAGTGATCCTCCTGCCTTAGACTTCGGAGTAGGTGGGATTATAGGTGCACATCACCATGCCTGGCTGAGTTGGGCTCTTGTGAGTACCAGTTGCAGATGTTTATCAGGTTAGGTTAGACAGTGGTCCTGGTGAATATCATGGGAAGGAACTATGGGAGCCAAAGAGCCAGCACCTGTGTGGCTGGGTTCCCAGAGACTAGTCCTTGATCTAGTGTGGTGGGAGAGTCTGCAGGAGTCTGCAGTCTTCTCTCTAGGCTCAGTCTTTTCACTTCTCTTATTTGTGCTAATGAGTTGTCTTATCTGTTTACTTAAAACTCCAGTTCATGATGTCCATCACGAGCTCTTCATTCTCTGCTATCCATCTTGAATCCGGCGACTTTGGTGGACTCCTATTTCTTCTAAAATTTACCATGCGTTTTCTAAAGAATCATGTGACCTAGGAATAGTGACAATTTTGTCTTTTTAAAATTCTCCTACTTTTAAGTATGCTTAATTGAAAGTGTACTTAAGAAGCCAGGCCCAGTGGTACATGCCTATATTCCCAGCTACTCGGGAAGCTGAGGTGGGAGGATCACTTGAGTCCAGGAGTTCGAGCCCAGACTGGGTAACATATCAAGACCTCATCTCTAAAAAAATAAATAAATAAAGTAATTTTTAAAAAGTATAATTAAATATGTGTATACTTAATTGAATTTAAATATTAAGTATATTGAATTAAATTAAATATAATTAATTAAATTAAAACTTTAAGTGGCCCCGGGTGGGATCCCAATACTGTATTAATTATAAGCAGTGATAGTGGGCATCTTAACTTTAATGTAAAGAGCATATAACAGAGGTCATATCTGCTCACATCACCACTTAAGCATGATGCTTGCTGTGAGGTTTGGGGGACAGTCTTTATTAGATTGTGGAAATTCCCTTTTCTCTCTTGTTAGTGACGGTTTTCTTGTTGGCACAATGATTCCTTCTAATATGATAACTGGAACAAAAATAGCACATCAAGCATCAAGGTTTGTATAATGAAGGTTAAGGAAAATCTTTGGACATAGGTTTTTTACTTTAGGCATTATATATTGTATGATACCCCTGACTCTATTTCATATATGCTAGTATTGCATTCATCATATTACCATGTTGTCAGTATCCTTGGAAAGGTCATGATCTTCTGAAAATAAAAAATTTGAAACTTTAAAATATTTACAGAT
The DNA here is from genome assembly GCA_963574635.1 of Cheracebus regulus. Taxonomy (NCBI): domain Eukaryota; kingdom Metazoa; phylum Chordata; class Mammalia; order Primates; family Pitheciidae; genus Cheracebus; species Cheracebus regulus. The sequence goes on along the minus strand of CAUYQU010046363.1, from coordinate 35,761 downwards.
TATACTGAAGCATTTGGAGAATAGAGTAGCAATAATGTTTTTAGTAAAATTAACGTTCCATATTTTCAACTTACTAAATTTTGATGGATTAATGCAATTTTGTTTCTGTAAAATTGATCTTTCTCCATCTTTTGCCCTCTCTTTTTAATTGACTTTCTAATAGAGATAATTGCACATTTACATGCAGTTTTAAGATGTGATACAGAGAGATCCCTTGTATACATTCCCCAGTTTCCCACAATGGGAACATTTTGGAAAATTGTAAGAGCACAACCAGGATGTTGACATGGATACAATGCAATTACTACGCTCAGATTTCCTCAGTTTTACCTATACTCTGTGTGTGTGTATTAAGTTCTATGCAATTTTATTATCTGTGTCAATCTGAGTGTTTGAATTTTATCAAATGCCTGTTCTTACACATATTGTGATACTCCGTTTTTCTTTATTCTGCTATAAAGTTGTGACGTGAGTTGCATTAGTAGTGTTTCTGATTGTAACCATTTCTGCACTCCTAGAATAACTTTGGATCCTCTCTACCTCAAGACTGAGTTGTTCTATTTCCCAGTTCATATTTTGGAGAATATACTTATGGTTGAACCTACACATGCCTGCCGTGGCAGAGATTTTCAGGCTGGGTTGTCTCAAGTGCTATTAGCAGCCTGTAAATTAGCTTCTCTGGGTCCAGCGTCCATTCCTGTTTCCCTCACCTTGGGTGGTACATGTGTGTGGTGTGATAGAAAATAGGGTTGTTTAGGGCTGGTCTATCACTGGGGCTGTAAGTGTTGCATATACTATAATTGTCTAGTTATTAGTAGATGTATTTTTTTCTTATGATCTAAATGCTGAGAGTATGTGTATCTTATGACAGTGTCCCCACCATTCCTATGGGTAATATAATATTCAAAAATGCATTTATCCTTTTACTAGCAAACCTAGGGGAAATCTATTCCATTCTGATGCATTATGTTTTAATGAGGCCCAATGGCCACCACTGGAGGCAGTATAGCCCAGTGGTTACATACACAGGCTTGGGATTTCATAAACGTGGCTGCCTCTTACAATTCTTATCTTGGGCACCTTTCTGAGACTTAGTGCATTAGTTTGTTGGCTATCAAATGGGGATAACAATTTTTAACTGACAAAGTTGTTGAAATAACTCAAGAATTGTTATAAAAAATAATATTCACCACAATGCCAGGCATTCATTGGATGGTATGCATTCATTGGTGCTTACCAGTGATGAATACCTACCATGTTGAATACTTGGTAAGCATTCATCAGATGGTAGCTGTCATTTCTCTTACTTTTGTTTCTTGTATCCCAGGATGATATGTGTGACACTCTTGTGTGCCTACTGCACCCAGAACTCTTACCCATTCTTCAGACTGTGACTCAAACACCACTTCCTCAGGACAGGCTTTCCTGACACTCCAGAATATCTCATGGCACTCTGTTCTTTTCCATCACAGCACACCTCTCAGGTTGTAATTACACACCAATATGTGGGATTTTCTGATTAACCTTTTTCTCTTCTACTGTAGACTCTATGACAGCAGGAACTACTTTCGTTTCTGCCCACTCTTGCATTCCCTTACCTGTGTATGTGACACATAGGAAGTGGCCAAAGTGCCTATTATTATTATTATGCTTATTATTTGTTATTATTGAATAGAAAGGACATCAAATCAAACCGACTTCCTGTACAGTGGTGGAAACAGAGGCTGAGAAAGGTGCGGTGGCCTTTCCAAATGTAACTAGTATACTGCAGTCAGTACAGTGATGTTCGCTGGTGGTGGAGTCCTATGCTTAGACTTTATTGGGCACACAAAGCCAAGTATTCAGTTTCACTTATACCATGGGAGATAGTGTGGGGATAGTAATGGGGTTTCACAGTGGGGGTTCTGAGGACCATCTGGAGGTCATCTGAAATCTAAAGTGAGAAGTAAAGCCCAACTGCAGAGGCTCTCAAGTGTCAGTGAGGCTCTAGATATGGCTCAGACAAGTTTTTGCCAAGTGCCTGCCTGGCCTTTTCTGGTGGTTTCTATTGGGTTGCCCATATGTGCAGTGGCCCACACTCAAGGGCATCTTAATGGAGGTGCTTGGCCTCTGCCTACAAGCAGGTCCAATTCCAGAGCACTGGTATTTGGTTTTAGAATGCACTGTGCGGTGGCCAAGCCAAGATTAGTTGCATCCCCTGACTCCTGCCTGGGTCAGTGACTTTCTTTTTCCACTACATCAGTCTGATCCTTTTAACAACAATATACCCCATAAAAGGGCAAACCTATGACCTGAAGATTATGAGTCTCAGGCTCTATAAGTGAGCCTGGCAGGCAACACAGGCTCACATATTTCCTCCATTCCCTGCTCCCCACCTGCCCAAATACACACTTGTAAGATGTTCGTTTCTCTTTCCTCTTTCAGACACTTGACAAAGTCTGGCTAGGACTTCATCTCCTCTTCATCCTCAACGACCTGTTTTTCCTATTTTTTTCTGAAGTGTAAACCATCATTCCCTTGATCATCAGATGCTGTTTACTGAGTGCTCCAGGAAGTATGGATGTGAGCCTGATCCTGGACAATGAGTGGCCCCATCTGGGGTGGGATCCTCACTCCCTAGAAATACTTGAGCAAGTATATAAATATCCGTGGCTGTAAGCTTGAGGGGCCCATGAGAGCTGCATTCCTATGCCAGCATGCACATAAAACACCACATACCTTAGTGTAAAGCACTCTGACATGCTGATGATAATCACAGGAGTCTGGACAGTTTATTTTGTAGCAGATCAAATGTAGTATATATGTGAAAATATTCATTTCTAGAGAATTGAAATTAAACAGTGAGTTCACTTTGTTTAGTAAGAGATATCTTTCCAGTTGATTCCTGTTTTCATGAGCTTGTTAGGTGGATGAGGGTTTCTTGACATAGGATGTGTTAACTCTTTATAATTATGTACAAAATGTTGTGTGTAAGTGCACATGTGTGTACTTTTGGAGAGAAGGGTTATCACCCATCCTCTGATTCTTAATGGGGGTCAGAGTGCAAGAAGTAGAAAATCATTGAACTAGACCATGGCTTGTCAGAATTCCATTCATTCAGTTACTGTCCTGAGCCCTGTTTATTCACATGGATAGGGTACTACAACATTGTGTTTGTCAGGTTGCACTGAAAAATCACTCCCTTGGAAGAAGCTAAAGAAAGACCTAAATGCTCAAATTCTACCTTATTTTACATGATAAAAACCATTAGTTTTATTTCTAAGATGAAAGACATATTCATTCACTTATTCTGGACTATGGAGACAGTTCAGTCTTTTGAATTCCCAGTGTTTTTAACAGTAGACTTAAATTTGTCCCTGCTACTATTTCCCACGTTAGACTGAGTCAGTGTTGGAGACACATTTTCTCCTCAGTCAGCTTACTTGGCTTTTCTGCCCTGTAAATCCCACTTTCGGCTTGACCTACTCTCCTGATTGTGTTTGGCACTTTTGAGACCCATTCACTGACTGGCCCTTTAACAGTTGGTTCTGTCTTTGGGTAAAGTTCACATTCCTTCCCTCATATTGTTATTTAAGTCAAAATAATACACAAATTTCTAGATTGAAAGGGCCCGATGTAATGAATCAAAAAAAAGAAACCCCACACTGAATTAAAAAGTACATTCATAGTACTAAAGAGTTACAGGTAAGCACGAATCTCCTTTTCTGCTCTTCTCTACTTTTAACTCCCATTTCCCTAGAGATAATCATCATTAATGTTTTATCTGCTATTCTGCTGTTTCTCTCCAAATTTGTAAAATTGATTATTTGTATTGCTGTTTTTGATAGTAAAATTTTGATATTATCTGTTGAATTCCTAAAGTGGAAAAAGATTTAGCTAGCTCTTTTACATACTCCTTTCTCTGCCAGTTCTTCATTTTCCTTCTATCTTCCCAACATTTTATAACATAGTTTCTGGTTAAAAATACATTCACAAAATAAAATGTAAAGAAAAGCTAAAAAAATCAGAGCTTTTGTTATTATGACCATATAAATATTTATAGTAGAACCATAATTACATATCCTTTCCAGTACAGCTTTTTATTTGCTCTGGGCTTACTAATTGTCTTAGTTTTTTATTTGCTTCTATGTAGTTCTTACTGTTTCATTTTCATTCTCTCAGCCAAACATTTTAGATAATGTTAATTTTTAACCCTTTATCTTCCTGCCCTAGAGTAAGTTCTTCCTCCAATACCACTTGGAAATGTTCTTCAGTTCTCTCTTACATCTCTTTTCTTGCTTATCAAATATTCTTTCTTAAATTTACCCTTGGTTTTGAAGAAGATAGGAGGCATACATCATTTTTTTTTTTTTTTTGAGATGGGATATCACTCTGTCATCCAGGCTGGAGTGCAATGGTGCCATCTTGGCTCACTGTAACATCCACCTCCTGGGCTCAAGAGGTCCTCCCACCTCAACCTTCTGTGTAGCTAGGACTATAGGCATGCTCTCCATAGCTAGAGCCCCACTGACACTTGAGAGCTTCTTGTATTTTTAGTAGTGACAGGGTTTCATTATGTTGCCCAAGCTGGTCTTGAATTCCTGGGCTCAAGCAATCCAACCACCTTGGCCTCCCAAAGCTCTGGGATTACAGGTGTGAACCATCATGCCTGGCAGGAAAATCTTTTATTTTTATTTTTTTAGAGCTGGGGTCTCACTATATTGCTCAGGCTGGAGTGCAGTGGCTATTCATAGGCATGATCCCACTACTGATCAGCACAGGAGTTTTGACCTGCTCCATTTCCAACATGGGCTGGTTCACCCCTCCTTAGGCAATCTGGTGGTCCCCGATCCCAGGAGGTCACCATATTGATGTTGAACTTAGTGTGGACACCTGATCGGCATAGTGCACTAAAGCCCAGAACTCCTGAGCTCAAGTGATGCTCCTACCTCAGTCTCTCGAGTAGCTGGGACTACAGACATGTGCCACCACACCCAGTGGAAAATCTTTTGTGACTTTGAGTATCAGAAAACATTTTGTTTTAGTCTTACATTTAATTGACAGTTTAGCTGGGTATAAAATTTTCTTTGAAGATTATTTTCCCTCAAAATTCTGATGCTATTACTGTACTGTTTTGTAGCTTTTGGTGTTACTATTCTGATCCTTTATCTTTGTCATGCTTTCTTTTTCTCCATCTCTAGAAGCTTTTAGTATTTTCTCTGTATTGTTGATTGTATCAGTCAGGATCTAGTCAGGAAAAGAGAGCCTATGCCAGGTGATTCAATGGGGATTTTATATGAGGAATTATCTTTAAGGTGTAGAAAGAGTTGAGATGACAAGTGGAAGAATAAGGCAAGTCAGAGATTAGCAACAACAGAAAGCCGTTACCACCTGTAGAGCTGGAAAGACCAAGGAAGAGATAGTTTTCCCAAGACTCAAAGTTAGAGTTGCCCATGGGAGTTAAAATGATGGAGAAATGCGGCTGCTTCTAGAAACACTGCCCAAGGCAAAGAGAAAGTGGGAAAAATATCCTTGCTTTTTTCTTCTTTCTGGCACTAGTCTCCCACCAGTGCTTCTTCTTGCCTGAACCAACTAGATGTCAGCTGACAGGGAAAGGCACCTGGAAGAGTTATTTTCATATGATATAGGGCAGAGCAAAGCAGATGAAGTGAGGGGAATGAATTGGAGGGGGATGAAATAGGCAGACAATTGGACTCATGGGCATTTTGAAATTTCACAATGATGTGTTTTTACATCCCTGTTCTGAGTACTTTTTGCTTGCTTTTTCTGGAACTTTAAAATGAGATGTTGGGTCTTCTCAGTTGATTCTCTAATTTTTTCCTCCTATTTTCCGATTCTTCTTTTTTCTTTTACTTCTGAGAAATTGACTCAACTTTATCTTCCAGCCTGTTTATTGAATTTTAAATTTTTGCTATCATATTTTTAATTTCCAAGAGCTCTCTCTTGTTTTCTTTGCCCTCCTTTTAAAACATAGCACCTTGTCTTGTTTCCTGTATACAATATTTTATCTTTCTGAGTATATGCTTTTGTCAGTTGTAGAATACACTTTTAAAAAATATTTTTACTTATCCAAAGTTGAGTTTCATTTTATAATTGGTGACTGTCATAATTTAATAAGTATAATTTTTTCTTTCTAAGGGCAACTTAGAAAAAAAGGTGCTTCTTACAATTGCAGGTATATTACATTTGTTGAGATAAGGTATTTTTCTCTGAGAACTAAATCAGAAGGAAAAAAAGCGATTTTTGTTTTTTTTAATTTTCTTTTACTTTCTGCATACTGTGCCTTTCTTTTTTTCTATTAATTTTGATCTTTTTCTCTTTTATATTATAAACTCTTCTTAAAGTTTTGGTAATCCTTTGCTGTCTGTTTGTATTTAAGTGTGAGCCACTATGGAGCTCTCCAGAAGTTCTATGTGTATAAGTGGAACTTGTTATAGTAGTGAACTTTATAATAATGTATCAAGCTTGTTTTTCAAAACGTTATCCCAAATATGAATATCTGGAAGTTGCTTATCTTAGGTTGGTCAGTTTCAGAATTCTCCTCCAAATCCCTTCTTGAGGGCCATAAGGCTGCCCTATATTCTGGGGGCCTAGAGAGTAAAAGTCTTACTTTTAGGACTGCAGACTTATTACTTAACCACAATTTTCAGTTTTATGCTTCACCCAATCTTGAGCTGTGCCTGGTACCTTCCTGTTCAGATCTTCTTTGCTTCAGCATCTTCAGACAATAAAACTACTGCCTTTTACCTAGATGGAATGGGGCACTTTCTTCTCTGTATAAGGTTAGGAAGGAGATCTGACTCAATTTAAGGGTGAAAAATGGGATATTTACATAAAAATAATTATGAGAGCTCTTTATACAGACTTTCAACCAATCTTGCTATTTTCAGTGCCACTACATCCCCCATTTCCAGAGCTAACGGTGACTCCAAGTCTAGAGCCTCTGACCTGGAGTGGCTTTGCTTCTTGTTGGAGTTCCTGCCACCTTCCTGTGTACACTTTGGTTGTAGGTTGTAGTTTTTCAGCTCTATTGAGTCAGTTACCCCTTCCCAACTTCCAGCATTTTGTTGATATTTCTCATCCGCTATTTCCTTTCTCTACTCTTTAGACTTGTAGGTTTATGCCTTAAAATTTTTATTTATTTCATTTTAGTGGGGATTTTAGAGGAAATCTATGTGTATACGGCTGTGATTTAATGGAAGTCTCTTCTGTATTGTTGAATATAGTACCATGCAAGTGTTCCAAGATGGCGGTGCCATTTTTTGAGGGGTGGAGATGGGGTGGGAAATAATCTTATCAAAGCAAGGGAAAGAGAGAGAGGATATGTTTGAGAGAACGAGTAAACATATGTTTTGGTCCAAAACGCTATAGCTGCTTTGGAAATTCCCATTTGGTTATAGTTTCCTTTTAATGGTTGCTTTTCTTGATTTACTAGCTCAGTGCATTCTTTCACTCTTGTGGACACACCTGACTTCTGCAATTCTTTAAAAGCTATTACATATATGCAAAACACATGAACTAATACATACCAATTGCTTTGCCAGGTAACAACAAAAAGGGTTTGTCATCTTGGTATATGAAGACTGTTGATTTTACTTTATGTCTGGGGCTCTTCCTCTAACATAGCTCTTTGCTGACTTTTAAAAATGCGTCTTTTGTACATGGACAGGAACATAATCTGGAGATCCTGTTTCCAGTGTAAGTAGACTTTTAGGCTTTAAAGTAGATTTAAAAAAATTGAGCTGACTCAATTTTAAGGTGAAAAAAAAAGGGATATTTCCATAAAAATAATCGAAGCTATTTGTGTCCTGACAGGTTATTTGTAGTTTATCATAATGTAATGTAGCAATTTTATACCCTTTCTAGAATCTGTTAGAACTCTTTTGTTATAAAATAAGATAGAAAAAAGGTGAAAAATATTTGAGGATATAAAGTTGTTGAAAGGGCCCCAGTTACCTTCCAGTGTACCGTTAGAGAGCAGAGACCAATTTCTCTGAAATGGATCCACCTTGTAGTAATCTCCATTTTTGCAGACAGCATCCTTCTAGTGCCAAAGGAGGAATGCAGGGTCGTGACTGTGGCCAAGCACAGCAGACTTGGGCTGAGAAAGCCCTTGGCGAGGTTCCTGGTCTTCCTGGTGCTTCCTCTGTTGTGCAGCCAGAGATTTGGACCTCCACCACAAGGAGCCTTCCCATTTCCAGGATTTTGTTGTTACATGCTGACAAACAGTATTTTCCTATAGGCTAAATTGAGAGGCTGAGTTTCATTGTCTGGAAACTCAGACAATTCTGGATATGGAATGTACTTAGCCCTTATTGACAAATCACAGAGTCTCAATAATCACAGCCACCCCTTCTCACCCCTGATTTGAGGAGGAGAATGTTGTTACCATCAAGTATTGTGCTACTTGTCACACTACATCAGGAACGTCTCTTGGAAATTTTCATTACTCCAGCTTTAAAATACAAAGGACTAGCTTTTCTTCAGCTCTAAACTGTCACCATTCTATGGTGTGTAACTGTCTCTCCTTGCAAAACCCACCGTTGTATACACAAATTAAGTAATTGCAGTGTTCTGTGTCCAATTTGTGTTTGCAGAGATACAGCTGCAAGTGTAGTTTTGCAAACATAAAATTAGAGCCTAGTTTTTAAAAGTGGGTCTCAGAATTTCTCCAGTGAATTTCAGAGATTGGATTTTTTTGGGTTTTATTTCATTAAAGAAAGTTGTGTTACTTATAAAGAACATGTAAAGTACATTTAAAATAATGCTGCATCCTTAGTACTCTGACTTTCAAATTCAGTTTTATATTTCTTAATGCGACCTCTGTTCTTGTTTTGGGGTAGAATTTGGTAAATGCTGTTTTTATTTCTAACCGGGTATTCTGAGCAGGGGGTGATTTTGTAACCGTGGATGTTTGCCCATTTGAGGTTAGCAGGCCACCCATAGTTTGTTTTTTTTCTCCTTACTTAAAGTTGAAAATTTAACTAATTAAACAAATACCCCAGTAGTAACCAATGCACAGCAGTGTTGTTAGGGAGGTGGGGTGTGTATTTGGGCATCCCCTCTCTCAAGGTCTCCCTCTGACTCTCAAATATAAAACAAGAGGTTGGGGAGCAGGTGGTTTATCTAGCCAAGGTGTTTGAAAGGGAATGGGTTTAATAAGTAATTGTTTAGAATAGCCCAGACATTATGTGTTGAAAAGTCTAAAATGTTGAAAAACAGTGCTTTAATTTCCTTAAATGAGAGAGAAGGCCCAGCATTAAAGTGGTTTAAACCAACTTGGGGCCAAGTGTGGTGGTTCATGCCTGTATTCCCAGCACTTTGGGAGGCCGAGGTGGGTGGATCACTTGAGGTCAGGAGTTCAAGACCAGCCAGGCCAACATGGTGAAACCCTGTCTCTACTAAAAATACAAAAAAGTTAGCTGGCATGGTGCTGGGAGCCTGTAATCACAGCTACTCAGGAGGCTGAGGCAGGAGAACTGCTTGAACCTGGAAGGCTGAGGTTGCAGTGAGCCAAGATCACACCACTGCACTCCAGCCTAGGCAACAAGAGCAAGACTCTGCCTCCAAACAAACAAACAAACACCAAAAAGCGAAACAAACAAAAACCAACTTGGATTTTGACATTAGTTTTGCACAGAAGCAGTATAGGAGGTGACATTATTTGAAGAGTTATCAGATCATCAATAAAATCTTGGCCAGACACTTCCCGCCCTCTTGTCTTATATGATGTCATTTAATTGGAATTGTATACTCCTACAGAAAATTTTTTAAGTTGACTATTCAGTCACCCTAATGGGAGAAATAAAATGAAGCCGTATTTGCTCCACTTCCAGCGAGACTGCAAGGCTGGGCTTTTGTGCGGGAGCTGCATCTGGATAGAAGGAGTCTTCCCCCTCCCCTCCTTTGCTCTCACTCCCTTTCTTTAAAGTCAGCCAGGGAATAATTTGTCCAAATAAAAAGGTCCTTTCAGGCACCAGAGGGCTTTGCTAATTGTATCTGAGAGAATAAAGGTAAACCACACATTGGCTATTAACAACAGAAAAATAATGAGTTCTCATGGCAACATGTTTAATAAGATTAGTTTTATTAGGAAAATGTAATCAAGTGAATTGAGGTACTGCTCGAGGAATGGCTGATTAAAAGCCATTCATTTTCTCTACCAAAAGAACTATGAGCTGGCTTTCAGAACACATTTAAATAAAGAGGTATTAAAATCTAAAAAAATACGCCACTCCCATTTTCTTGGAATAAATGGTAAACTTGTTTATTCCTGTAATCTTTAATTAGCTTTAGTTGTACTAAATTAGAATATTTGAAGAACTTGGGAATCTCCTGATTAGACTGTTTTTTGTTTGTAAATAAGTATTTGCTTTCCATTGGCACATATTGGCGGGTGTGGATTTATTAATTGGAAAAATACTATTGAAGTGGTACAATCTGAAAATGTGGAGAGCCACAGTACCTATGAAAAAGGTCTTTTCCAAGCAATGAACTTCATTTTGTCCTTCTTAAAGACAGTCACTGTTTTTTCTATTGTGTGTGATGATGTAATCACTTTCAGTTAGAAAGAAGTTTTGTGATAATGGTGACAATACACTTAAATATGCATGACTAAAGTAACAAGACAGTGTGAAAATATGTTTCATAGCTGAAATGCTATGCTGTTTTCTTTTTTTTTTTTTTCCTGTAGGAAGGAGAAGGGCACTTGAGTTAATTTGGCCAACTTCTTCACAATTGAAACACGATTTAAATTCTTGTTAGAATAGTCCAATCACTTAAAATATGGACTACAGATATCTTACCAGTTCAGCCTGTAGAAAGAACATGCATCAGCTCCAGCGGTTATAACCATCGGTGTAACTGAAGGAGTCTGAGGCAGAGCTGCAGAGGATCAAAGCTCAGATTTCCCTTTTTTTTTTCCCTCCCTTTCTCACTCCTTCCAATGCCTCAGAGCACCTCAGGGTCTCAGAATCCTTTTTTTTTTTTTTTTTCTCAACTTGGTGAGGAACTCTTTTGCACAAAATATTAGAGGTTCAGTCGATTAGCTTTACGAGGACATGGCATTTAAAGGAGGAACCTGGAAAAGGAGGGCTTAAAGTAAATGAATTTAAAGGTGAGATTTTGCTGTCAGGTATAGGAGTTGATCTACTCCTGTATTAAGAGAACCGTGCTCCTGAGACATGTCTTCAGTCAGACCACCTGATGGCTACATTCACAACTTAAACTCCCTTGCGTGAAGTTTTGCATTGCACTAGTAAAGCAGAAGTAAAATTACTCTGCATTTTAGATCATTTGATAGGACCCAGAAAGGCACACCCATGTAGTCAGGCTTCCAGCTTGGAAGAAGAGAGGCTGACAGGCCACTGCCAGCTTCCTTGGCCACTGCACGAACCGAAGTCTCTGGTGTTTGACGCTGACGGCAGTCACAGATTTTTAAATTCTTAGGGCAGAGTTCTGGTTCGTAAAGCCTGGCCATTGCTGCTGCCATCCATGTGGGTAGACGTGGTGGAGGAACCCAAGGTAGTGGTTCAATAAATATTAATTGATGGGCATTAAAACAATTGATGACCCAAGGCTGTGCCACCTCGTGTGCCAGATACTTTAATCTGTTAAATGAAGTAAACCACACTGAGTTGCTCTTGGAAGTTATGAAAAATGATTGTAAAGGTTTTTTTTTTTTTTCTTTTTTTAATCTCAAGCACTTTGAGTGACAATATCCAAAGAAAATAGCCTCAGCAGCCGAGTGCAGGACATCCCTGTGTCCCTGTAAGCAGAGTGCATGGAGTAGCAGTTTTAAGTGATATCCTTTCTGGGGTCCAGCCAATTGTTAAAAGAGAGGAACTAGGATATAATATACTGCTGGGGATTCAATCCTCTTACTGTTTATAAAATTTCAAAGGAGCTCAAGCTGTAGGAAATTAGTTTGGATTAGTATTTATCTTCTGATTTTTTTTTTTCCTCTGGAGTCAAATTGCTTCCTCTATAAAGATCTTAGAAAATCTTGCCCTACAGACTGTGATTTGGAGGTGGGGAGGGAGGTGCACAGAGGATTATTTTTTTGTATAATAAACAATATGACTATTGGCATAAATTTGAAAATCTTTCTTTTTTTCTTTTTTCATTTTTTTTAAACTGGCTCTTCAGCTCAGATGAAGACCTTTATTAATTATTTCTTCTACCCAGATATCTCTCTATGGGATAATTATGAAATCACTGGTGTCGGAAAGCTGTGTTTCTACCCTATCTTAAAGATCTTAAAGAGATTTAATTTATTTGTTAGTCAACAATTCTGTGTGAGATTGATATACCGATTTTCCCACTGTTGCCACATGTATTATATTTATTTCGATCTCAGGTTATTTTCCCTTTTCTGTACTCAGTGGTGACATGTAATTATGGCAACCATATAATTCAGGAATTCCTTGGATTGAACAGATTTCAGGTGTGGTTTATTTGCCCTCTCAGTGCACATATATTTTGCTGACCACTTGACTCTCTCTATCAGCATGCTTATAGTTAAACCTGAAGATGGTTGGTGATTGAACCCATATACACACCATCCGGCACGCACTGAGCTTCTCCTCTGGGTAAAGGTATTGTACTATGTGCTGTGAGGACAATTTAGCATCTGTGTTGGGGGCCCATAGTGGGTCGAAATAGATGAATAGAGATGAGCCTCTTAAGCGAGGCAAATATGGGGAATCCAAGCTTAGAATTAGAGATGCATTAGACACATTTAAGGAATAGTGAAATAACCCCGCTTGAGTGGAGGGATTTCTTAGAGGAGCAGTTTGGAAAGATCTGTGTTTTTTTTTTTGAAATCTATTACTTCCTTGACTGCCAAAACACCATCATCTCCAGGTTCTCTACCTACATTGTCGCGTCCTTCTTAGTATTCTTTGATGACGCCTCTTTTTCACTTGCTCCACAAATATTGATGTTTCCCAAGGTTTTTCCTTAGCCCTTTTCTCTCTAAACACCATTTCTGGGCAACACATCTGCTTGCCTGAGCAGGATGTTCACCTTTATGTGGATAACACCTAACTTTCCGTCTCTGACTCCAACCTCTCTCCTGAGTGACAGCCCCCACTTCCGGTTTCCCACTGGCACCTCTGCCTGAATAGCACTATGTCTATCTACGTCATCTCATATTGGAGACTGCTCCATTCAGAGCTCTGTGGCCAAGTCTAGAAGAGGAATCAAGGGAGATGAAAGTCTGAGTTCAAAGAACTTATTTTGCCCAGAGAAGAGTGTAGGAAGGCAAGTGGATAGTAGTAAAAAGTATGATTTCCAAGGATTTTGAAAATCAAGCCATTCCAGGTGATAATAACATCTATGGGTTTGCTGCTCAAAGGGTGATCTATGGAACAGTGGCATTAGCATCACATGGGAGACTGTAGAAATGAAGGATCTTAGTCCCCCATTCCTTAGACCTACTGAATCATAATCTGCATTTGAACAAAATCCTCAGGGGGCACTGTTTGCATATTAAAGTCAGAGAGACATTGGTAGAGAGTATGTGCAAAAACGTGAGTTGATGAAATTGAATGGAGATGAAATAATGGCAGGCAAGGAACCAAGAGGCTCGGTGGTGTTGAATGAATGGATAATGCACAGGGACATTGAAGTGGCTCACTGGGAATGCAGTAGAATGTGGGTGGAGAGGAAGAATGTGAGCTGACTGCTGACCTCCATAATGTATTCATTATGCCCTGAGAGCAAGGGAGGGACCTTGCATCAGATGATAGAGTGATATTTGACATAAAAGATTTTTGATGTCTCAGTTCTTTGAGAACACTCTGGTTAAGATTTTTTTCCCTTAAATTCTGCATCTCAGGTCTTAAAAAATTATAGCAGATTCTTAAATAATGATGAATTAGCTTTATCAGCAGTGGATCTAAAGAGATTAAGCCTTCTTTTCTGGCTTTATGTTAATTTGTAAAATTCTTTTCAACAACCCTAAGACTGACTTTAACAATCTAGTATCCAGTGTTACCTTTTTTTGGTTCTTTTCATGGCTCATATTTTCCTGACAGTTAATTCAAAGTTGTGTTTGCTAGGGCAAACTTTCTTTCTTCCTTTTAATCCCTTCTGATATGCAGATAACATCTTGAAACTCTTTATACTTGCTAGAGAAGTCATATTAAGTCTTCTAAAGAAGAGGCTGATGTACTTGGAATTCTATCCCTGGGGGTAAGTTAGCTGCTTAGGGAGATGTGTTGCTTGATAAAGACAGGGACACTGATGATAAAGGTGCTCTTTTGGCATTAGGCAACTTTAGTTCTAGTTGCAGCTCCATCCTTCCCTCTGCATCATGTTTAGTGAATCAGGCAACTGTTGTGGGCTTTTTTCATTTACAGTTTACTAGCTGTACTGTTTGAGGTCTAAATTCCCTTCTAGTTGTAAAATTTTGTGATCTGTAATTCTTTGAGGCTGTTAAAAATGCCTATAGGATTGAGATAATGCACCCCACTAAGACATGTACCCAGGAGTCTCTCTTGTATGGTGGCCAATGTATTTATTGGTCTCTGGTCATTCTACCTTTCACAATATTGAGAATATCTTTATGATTCCAAATCATGATACATCTGCATCTGGAATACTCTGTATGGTTTTGGTAAATTTCTTAAGAGAAATAAGTCTCACCACATTAGTAGAGTATGTTAGCCTTAAAGGTTTCAAAAAAGAAATAGAGTCTCTTTTAATTGCTCAAAGGAGTAAAACAATTTTCTTATGAAATAGGCTCTTTAAAATATGTAAGAGATAGCATGATCCAACCTTGTGAAGACTATGGGGCATTTCTTGAAATTTAAAGACAATGGAATTCTCAAACTGAAGGGATACTTTCAGGATAATTACAAGGAATTATTATTTCTCCTGATAGTTTATAAGCATATTAAATCCGCTATTACCATAGTTTCCAAAGACTTTTAAAGTGGGTTCCAGAATGATTTAGGTCAGTTCATTATGATGGATCGCAAATGGGAATAAGAGAGTGTTGATCATTTGGTGTGTTGCCCTATCCTTTTAGGTTGACATTTGAGATCTACAACTGTCTTTTTTTTTTTTTTTTAAATATATATATTTTTCCTAAGGGTTTAGAAAAGCAGCAAATGTCTTTTTTTTTTTTTTTTTTTTTTTTTTAAGAATTATTTTGGTTAAATGATGAGAAAACAATACTGGACTGAACAGAAGTATAAATGTTGACCTTATTATTAATGGGTTTTCATATGTTCTAAATGCACTGACTGTGGAAAAGCTTCTACAATTTTCCAGGTGTAGGTTGTTCATTCAGGAAATTGATTCATAAACAAAACTTTTAAACGTGGCAAATTTCAAATATACATAAATAGAAAGTCCAGTAAAGGGAAACTCCATGCCCCTATCACTCAGATCCTACAATTACCAGCTCAGTCTAATTTGATTTATAACCTTTCCCGTACTCTCACATCCTGATAATTTTGAGGGAGATCTAAGGCATCGTATTTCATCTGTAAATATTTTGGTATGTGTGTAAAAGATAAGGCTTTTTGTTATTTTGTCAAAATTTGTATGCAATGAAATATGTAGATCTTAATTGTAAAATTTGATCGACTTTGATAAAAGTGTATGTCCTTGTAAGCACCACTCCAATCAAGATATAGGATATTTGCAGGATCATATACTGTTTGTTCATGTCCCTTTCCAATCAGTTACCATCTCCATAAGCAGTCATTCTTGTTTCTATTACTATGCATTAGTTTTGTCCAGTTTTGAATTCATACAGCGTATATAGTATCATGTGGTTTATACTCTTGTGTTGGCTTCTTTTACTTTATATGCTGCTTTTGAGATTTTGCATGGTGATGCATATATTAGTAGTTCATTCTTTTTTAAAAAGTTGCTGAGTACTTCTATGGTGTACAAATACACCACAATTTGTTTATTTATTCTTCTGTTGATGGACATTTGGATTTTTTCCAGTTTGGAGCTATTGTGACCAAAGCTGCAACGAACATTCTTGTATAAGTCTTTTTGTGGATCCATACTTTCATTTCTGTTGAGTAAATATCCAGGAATGGAATTGCTCCATCATAGCATAGATGCATGTTTAACTTTATAAGAAGGTGTCAAAGTAGTATAATTTTACATTCCCACCAGCAGTGTATGGAGTTACAGTTGTTCTACAACCTTATCTACATTTGATGTTGTCAGTTTTTTAATTTTAGCTGTTCTGATGGATGTGAAATGCTACTTGCTGTGGTTTAAATTGTAATCCCCTGATGACAAGTGGCTTGGAGCTGCTTTTCATGTGTCTGTTGGCTACTTCACTTTTGCGACCTGTCTGCTGAAATACTTTGCCCATTTAAAAATTAGGCTGTCTTGTTGTTGTTTGAAAGAGTTGTGTCTTACATTTAAGTCTTAAATCCATCTTGAGTTAATTTTTGTATAAGATGTAAGGAAGGGGTCCAGTTTCAGTTTTCTGCACATGGCTAGCCAGTTTTCTCAACACCATTTATTAAATAGGGAATTGTTTTCCCTTTGCTTGTTTTTATCAGGTTTGTCAAAGATCAGGTGGTTGTAGGTGTGTGGTGTTATTTCTGAGGCCTCTGTTCTGTTCCATTGATCTATATATCTGTTTTGGTATCAGTATCTGCGGTTTTGGTTACTGTAGCCTTGTAGTACAGTTAGAAGTCAGGTAGCATGATGCCTCCAGCTTTGTTCTTTAGCCATTTTTTATTTAGTTTTTGAGACAGAGTCTTATTCTGCTGCCTAGGCTGGAGTTCGGTGGCTCACTTTCAGCTCACTGCAACTCTGCCTCCTGGGTTCAAACAATTACCCTTCGTCATCCTCCCGAGTAGCTGGGATTACAGGCAATGACCACTTTGCCCAGCTAATTTTTGTATTTGTTTTCTTTTTTAGTAGAGACGGGGTTTCGCCATGTTGGCCAGGCTGGTCTCGAACTCCTGACCTCCAGTGACCTGCCTGCCTGGGCCTCCCAAAGTGCTGGGATTACCGACATGAGCCATCGTGCCTGGCCTCTTTGGACATCTTTTTTAAAAGTCTCTAAACATATTATTTATAATAGCCACTTTAAAGCTCTTATCTGATAATTCAACTTTTAAATCATCTCCAGGTTACTTTCTATTCACAGTATTTTTCTTGAGTATAAGTCACCTCTCCAGCCCCTGCATGTCCAGTATATTTTGATTTTATACTGGATGTTGTGGATAATATGTTATAAAGATTGTATTCATAGTGTTTATTTGAAGAGTTAATTTTTGTTCTAGCAGGTCGATAAATTACTGATGGACGTCTTTGAACTTTTGTAAACTTGGTTTTGTTCTTTCTTAGGGTTGCTCTGTTTTGGTTTTGCTTTTAGTCTTAGGATGAATTGTTAATCTTTGGATATAGTCTTGACTCCTAATGTGTGGTCCTTTTGTAGGGTTTTAGTGGAAAGTCTGAGGCATTCTCCAATTTCCTCTAGCTCTGTGGGGTTCAAACTCCAAACTCTTTTCTGTGCGGAGGGCGGCAGTTCAGATGTTCCTCAGCTTCTCAGCCTACCCTCTTTCTGCTGGACTTCTGATGTCTCCCTTGTGCTTGTGCAGCTTAGGAATTAACCATGGACAACAGAAGTTTATGAAAAGACTTGGATGCTCCTTTCTCTGTGGCTCTGTTCTTCCCAGGATTTACCCCCTTGATATCAGCTCTCACCTATGTCTTCTGGTCTTTAAAGCCAAGAAGCTTGTGATCTCCTTGAGTGTTAGCTGCCCCCTACTCTCAGGGGAAAAGCCCTGTCAATTTAGTTTCCAAGTAGTGTCATCTCTTCTTTTGAGGGTCAAATTCTGCTAGCTACTGTCTGCTTTTGGTCAATTTCTAGTGCCTTCAACTAGTTCTTCAAAAAATAACTTGACTGGGCCCAGTGGTTCATGCCTGTAATCCTAGCATTTTGGGAGACCAAGGAGGGCAGATTACCTGAGGTCAGGAGTTCGAGATCAGCATGGCCAACATGGTGAAACCTGGTCTCTACTAAAAGTACAAAAATTAGCCAGGTGTGGTGGTGGGTGCCTGTAGTCCCAGCTACTCAGGAGGCTGAGGCAGGAGAATCACTTGAACTGGGGAAGCGGAGGCTGCCGTGAGCCAAGATCACGCCACTGCACTCCAGCCTGGGCGACAAGACGGAGACTCCGTATCAAAAAAAAAAAAAGAATTTGTCCAGGATATAGAAATATTTTTGAAGAGAGTTAACCTGATACAAACTATGCCTCCACTACTGGAACTCTCTTTTTAAAAACAACAATATTTGCACTAATGACACCCAAAAGTTGCCAATGATTCCTTAATTTCACCCATAATCAGTATTCCAAATGTAGAGAATTAAGTTTCTTGTGAGGGAGATAATATTTAGTTTAGTGTTTTTCTTTTTTTTAGAGCAAACTTGATAGGAAACTTTTCTAAAAAAATGAGTTTGCTCATTCACTGGCTGAAAAGCATATTGTTATTAGGTTGGTGCAGAAGTGATTGCGGTTTTTGCCATTACTTTTGATGGTCTAGGGGTGGTAACAGCTTCCCACCGTGTTTACTGGCCCTGGGGTTCTTAACCATCCTTTGTAGGTTTTTACCATTAAAACTAATGGCAAAAACCGCAATTACTAATAGTTGTAGGATGAGCATCCCTGTCTCGGTATTAAAGCCTGGACGTCTTCCCCTTTGCAGCAGCAGCTGAGTTAGTTTTATGGGAATCTCAGGTATTCAGGACACAGTCAAGAGCAAAGAAGTCCATGACGAAGGCCTCTGAGCAGCTAAAATAGACACATAATCAATTAATTTTATCACAGGGGAATCTTTCAAATCCTCACTCAGAACCTATTTACCCCAATTTTAAGTACAAGTGTAAGAGGCCTTGTGATTTATTCCCCTAGCTTATAGAACAGTAGAGGGAGTGACAGAAAGGGGATGACAGCATGCTACAGGCAGGCACAATGACAGTGGAAGGAAGTGACTGGTGACAGTGGCATTAATTTCAGTGAGTGCAGTCTCTGTATTTGACGCAGGGCTAGGTCCCAGGGTAACAAAGATACCTGAGGTTTGGCTTGTGCATCAAGGAGCTTGTGCAATATCAAGATACGCAGATGTGCAAAAGTGCAAAATGGACTGGTGAGTGAGATTATCGCAAACTTTCAGTGAGTGCAGTTATGGAAGGAAGGAGGAATTGGATGGTTTAGAGAAGGCTTCAGAAAGAAGTTCGAGTGGCTCACATAAGGTTGATCTTTCTGTCTGTAAGGGTCTTTGGAGGATACAGACGACATGTTGAAAGGAAATCAAATGGAACCTATAAATAAAGGCACTATTTACAAAGCTATGTTAAGAAAAACCTACAAAGGATGGTTAAGAACCCCAGGGCCTGTGAACACGGTGGGAAGCTGTTACCACCCCTAGACTGGAAGGAGCAAGAGGAGGAAATGTTTCCAGAGCCTGCAAGGCCTGTGGCCGCTGGAGGGAACTGCCTGTGGCATCTGGTCTGGGAGAGCAGGCTCCTGGCATCCCACCTTTATCTCCTATATCCTCTCACCTCCTGCCAATCCAACCAGAAACCAGAGGACGGGGGTGGCCACCATTGGTGTTGTGTGTATATGTCAGCTTCCCAGGGCACAGAGCTGGCTGGAGAAGGGTGGGAAGTGGACTGGAGGGGTAACCTGAGAATATCCAGCAAAGTTGAGTAGAATTTTGTTTTAGGTGACATGTGGCCCTTGGAGAGGGCAGTCCAAGCCCCAGGGCTAAGGTGTGAAGTACTTTAAGGCATGCTCAGAAAATCCAAGTGGTTTTGTAAGAAGTGAAGCACAGAGTTCATCTGGGGGGTGGCTAGCAATGGACAGTGCTCCTCACCCTCCTGAAGCATTTAGACTGAATTTGTGAGCTGTTGAGAACCCTAGAGGTCCCCAGCAGGAAAGGGACCAGCAACCAAGGGGAGAAAGCGTGGCAGGAAGGAGTCAGGGTCCTCAGCTCATGTTCCACCAGCATGGATGAAGAAATAATATCTGAAAAACACAAGTCTGATGTCAGCATTGTGTAGACAGCACAATCCCCACCTCAATAGTGATGGAGGCGACTGGACTGTTCATGATCATGGCCTTACCTATCACAGACAGCATATTTCTGTTAACAAGGCAGCAATGTCTGGGGTTCATTTTAGGAGCATTTCCAATCAAAGGTCTTTGGATTATATAAAAAGTTTTGATACTTAGAGAAATGACATTAAGGAGCCTGGAAAATTTGCTTATATGAAGCATCTTTTTTTCTGGATGAGGCTGGGTAAATGAAGTTTTGCTGCCTTTATTATTATTTTTGTTGTTATTTATCAAGGTTATTATTATGATTATCACTCTGGAATAAAGATCCTTCAAAACCAAAGTCATCTTATTTCACAGTAAGCACTAGTTGGAAGACATGTAATCGTAGATCTTTTATTACCTGGTGGAGTTGCTGATATGTTTGGCTGCTATGTGCGGCAGGACACTCAGCCTTCATGTCTGGCTTATTTAAAGGCATCTTTGGTGGGTTTACAACTTAGCAGAAATCCTTATTCACTTGAGCTGATTCCTGAGTCAAGCTGTTGTTAGCTGCTGGTTTAAAGACTAGGTTGAGACGAGGGACAATTAGCTTGTTGTCTCATGTCTTGTCTTGTGCTTTCTCTTCCATCTTCTGCCCTCTCATTCCCTCTCCAGGTGCAGGTTCTGCCCCTTCCTTACCCTGATGGGTTGGAGGTTGACTCAGTCACAGCAACTGAAGGACATTGTCAGTCTTAGTCTTGTGTCATTTGTCTCTCCCAGTGTACATGCTTACTTGCAGAGCCACCCAATTATTAGCCAATTAAAAATAGAAACTGGAGGCCGGGCGCGGTGGCTCACGCCTGTAATCCCAGCACTTTGGGAGGCCTAGGCAGGCGGATCACAAGGTCAAGAGATTGAGACCATCCTGGCCAACACGGTGAAACCCTGTCTCTACTAAAAATACAAAAAAATTAGCCGGGTGTGGTGGCATACGCCTGTGGTCCCAGCTACTCGGGAGGCTGAGGTGGAAGAATCGCTTGAACCCAGGAGGCGGAGGTTGCAGTGAGCCGAGATTGCGCCGCTGCCCTCCAGCCTGGAGACAGAGCAAGACTCCATCTCAAAAAAAAAAAAAAGAAAGAAAGAAACTGGAGCACAAAACTGTTTTCTCATATTTGCTGGCCGAACACATGTGTCAATAGGATGAATGTTATAACCAGGCAAGTCAGCTTTAGACTCTTAAAAACTTGCCCATTCAACGTGTTCTTGAGTTTTGACCCCATCCACTGACCAAGATCTCTTTTTCCTGTGAGGATATTAGTCAGAGTCTCTGTCATAGAAGAATAACAGTACCCATCTACAAATGATTTTTAAGGCGTAACAGAACTCAAGCTATGTTTACATAACTCCTAGCATATAGTAGGTGTTCAATAAAAGTTGGCTATTATAATTATTGCCTAGCAGTGAAGAGAACTGCTTGACTTTGTTTAATTTAGCACTTTGTAAACCTGTTTAACCAAAATACTGCTATTTCTAGAACCATTCATTAACATTTCAAGGAATGCTACTGTTCCGTGGAGTGCAGCTTGGGAAACTCTGAATTAAGAATTGGACAAAATTAAACCATCGGAGTTGGGGTTCTGGATCTTAGCTCAGTCCTCACCACATCTTGAAATTGCTTAAATAAAAACAGGGAAGTTTCATTTTAGGGTATAAAACAGAAATTAAAAAAAATTCACCCTCATAAAAACCTGTATTTTTGTTCATCTCTTCTTTGTAAACATATCTCTAGGTGACTCAAGAAATTCAAGGGAAGCTGTCTGAAGTTCTCAGGACTGGTTTAAGAGGGTATCATCAAGTCAGAGAAATTAGAATTACATGCTCCTTCTGATTTTCGCCTATCAAAAGTAATGAGGCCAGAAATTGTCCCCCTCCTTTTTCCTGGTCTCCATCTCCCTTTGACCTGGTCACTCCTCTTCCTGCCTGCATCTCTGCCTGGCACAGCTGCAGGGTGAGTGGGATGCAACTCCTGCTCCTGCTCCCGTTCCCGCCCTTCTCCTGTTGGGTTTTGGTTTATGCCTTTGCCCACTTCAACTTCGTGCCTTGACAAGACACAGCCCCTGGGAAGACAGGCCTGCATGTGTCTCGAGAGGTCTTGTGGGGGTTGGGTCAGCAGTCTTCCAGAGGCATATCTGGTTGGCACTGGTGAATCATCAAGACCTAGGACAGACATCACTCACTTGCTCATCTGAAGGCCAGGAACGATTATGTCATTATGTGTGTGCATTTCTCAACTAAGCCTTCAAGAGGGTGATGGTGTGAGAAGCATCTGTGTATGATGCATGTGTGACACATCCAAAGGGCAAATATATCAGATGACCGTATTCCGTGCGTGAGCCTTGGGAGAGTTTTCAAAAGTCATTCTCACTTAACCTGTGCTCCATACCTATAAATTCCAAACATCGAGATCGCCTCATTGCTTCTCACGAACAGGACCAGCATACCTTGCTGAGGTTGTGCTCGTGCCTCCGGATTCCATGTGCCAGCTCCGTGACCCTCTGCTCTCCCTGTCATTATAGGAGGTGAATGAGGGTCCTAACTCTACCTAATGATCTTCCTAAGACTGCTTTTGTTTAATGATCCAGTCTGTTCTAGGTGATGAGAGAGAGAAGAGTCTGCAGGCAGCCACACTTCAAGAAGGTCCACGTTAATTTGCCAGCCCAGGGAATTGCTGCTGGTGCAGAGCTGAGCCCATGATGGGGACAGTTATTTGGGAAACTTAGGTCAGACCCCACCGCAAGTAAGTTCTAACTTCAGTATGGGGAGAAGTATGCCAGGGGGTTTGGCGATGCTTCCACTGTGCACAGAGTTGTAGACGAAGACCCCGACTCTCTCCCTGTTGTGCTTCCTGACTGTCAGCCACCTGCCCTTTGCATTTTCCCAGAGTTCCACTGGGATAAGGGTGCAGATTTTCAGCTTAACTTTCCTCAAGTTTAAAATAAGTCATCAAGTGACCAACTGTGAGTTCCACGAAGGTAGGCGCACTATAGAACAGACATTGGGGTCACTGTCAGTAAGAAAGAGACCTCCCTCTGACTGGTGATGAGGAGGCTGTGATGCTACTTGGTTTATGGCAGTTGCTGCTGTCACCCTAAATTGTACACTTAATTTCATGATTTAAGAGGAAATTGAAGTCTAGGTACTGTATTGCATTTGTAAAGTGTTCATCAAATGCAGAATATTCTTTAACCTTTGCGCTATGCACACAGCATTCCCAGACCACTTCCTTCTGCTATCTACCACCTCTAGTGGTCCAGGCAAGCTGGACCAGTTTCATTTCGTAATCAGAGAAGGCGGTCCTGCCATTGTTCACTATGATGGGGCACAAGCCTGTGATGGGCCCATCTCCTCTCTTAGCTACCTTCCATCCAAATTTCCCTTTTCCCCAACTCCCCTTCAACCAAACGGGTGGTTAGATGGCATGTCTTTTCCAAGGGATCTTGAGAAATGCTGCCCAGTACCCTCAGCTTCCCTCCTTTGCCCTGAAAATCACTGGTCTGTGGTAGGGAAGGTAGAACTACTGTGTGCTATGCTTGAGTTCCTGTGAACACCACAGGCAAAGCTCCAGGACAGCCTAGCTGAGCTTTGAACTTGGTCATTTTCTTCCAGCAGCCTCTATCTGAGAGCTTGACAGGCTTTCTCAGATATCCAGGCATCCCCAAGAGCTAGATCACTCTTACTTTACAGAACAGCTGAGGCCCGCGGCATTCTATGCTGACTTGTTTGGAACACAGGCATTGAGGAATTCATCTAACTATGAATTTGTGTCTTCAGAGAGAAGTGAAAGCAGCATGGCTCGCTGATACGGTTGGGAGCCAGGCCGTGAGCAGCAACTCTTTATGATCAGTTAGAAAATAAAAGCAGCAACAGCATGATTTCTATTCAGCTGTCCTCATGATAGAGGATCTAAAAAATCACTAATAAATAGATGTGGCTGGCAGGTGCTTTCAGAGAGGAAGGCCAGGGCAAAAACAGTGTTCTTCCATTCTGGCCAGCTGCAGACGACAGAATCAAGAGAATGGAGATGACAGGCCTGGCACGGTGGCTCATGCCTGTAATCTCAGCACTTTGGGAGGCTGAGGTGGGCGGATCACTTGAGCTTCAGTTTGAGACTAGCCTGGGCAACATGACGAAACCACGTCTCTACAAAAAATACGAAAATTAACCGGATTTGCTGGTTCATGCCTGTAATGCCAGCTACCTGGGGGGGCTGAGGCAGGAGAATCACTTGAATCAGGGAGACCAAGGCTGCAGTGAGCTGAGATTGCATCACTGCACTCCAGCCTGGGTGACAAAGTGAGACTCTGTTTCAAAAAACAGGAAATAGAAATGAAAGGAAAGAAAGTTAATGCCCTCTTGTCATGCTACCTTGTTCTGGCAAGAATGAGTGGAAAATGGTGAATGCTTTTCATCTCGTTGGAAGGCCACTTTGTTTGATAAACAGCACCAATAATGATTACCCCGGAGCTTGGCTCTCAGCGAGGCCCAAGTTGCAACTTTGCAACTCGCATGCACAGAGCCCATCTGTGTGTTCATAGGTAACAGCGATGCTGTTTGGTGGAGACTGGAAACTGCATTGTTCTCTTCTCCCAGTTTTCGGAGCATCTAGTAGAGGAAATGGCTGCATGTAGGAACTTAATTAGGGCTTAGGGCTGATGACGGTAAGGAAAACTTCCTGGCAATAAAAGATGCTAATTACTAGAACAGGATGCTCCTTGTGGGAATCCCACCTGTTACCTGTGATAGGTAACGACAGCATGACCTGTTAGTCAGGACTTGGACATTGAGGTTCAAGTGTTGTTCTGTCTACAGGCAGGGGACACATCAGCTGATCTTGCTCCTTTCAGCCTGGAGGTCCCATAGAAAGTGTTCCTAAGGCAACTTCATACTTTTTTTCCTTCTCTCTTATATTTTCTTAATTTGCACATCTAATTTTCAGTGTCTACAGTGTGCTAATGGGTTTTCCTCCCACTAAGAATCACGTGTAGAGTGAGAATGTTCTTCTCGAGAAAAGCCAGTTTCTGGGGCTTTGCTTCTGGCTTGAGGTCCTATGAGGTAGGTGTTATGAAACCTCCCCCGCAGTGGGTGGGTGCCATGAACCTCAGCGGGGTCAGCAGCTCTCCTGCTAATTTTGGCAGGAGAGGGAGACACCCAGCCACCCTGAGAAGAAAGAAGGTAAATTTTGTGATCTATTTGCAAATCAAGCTACAATGCATTTTCAGACCTGGGTATGTATTCAGGGCCTGTCTATTTCCTTCTACCGTCAAACCTGTAAGGACAAAAGTAACTCAAGTTCATTGTTCTCCACCATGTAATCTTTCTTCCTATCCTGGATTGTAGAGGGGGCAGCTCAGACAGCATGTCAAGAAGGAAGGTAGGGGAAGGGCTAGACAGGATGTGGTGCTGGGCGCACAGTCAGTGCTTTGACGATCAACATCACCATGGTGGTCCTGGGTTAGGATTTCGAGGAGGGGATGGAAGGAGTAGGATGAGAAGTGGATGGGTGATGCCCAGTGGCTGCTGCTTCAGAATTTAAGCAAGGCCTGTCCTGGGAACCCCAGGAACAAAGAGCTTGCAGGGCACAACTCTTGTACAAGAAGTACAGAATGCAGGAAGACTGAGGAGAGCAATGGATGCTCTTTCAGTCTTCAACGTAAGAAAGGGATTTGATCAGAGCTTTTCGAGGGCACCTGGCATCACCCATAGGCCATGACAAGCGATTCTCTGACTTCCCCCTATAGCAGGCTGGCTTCTATAAAATTATCAAAGAGAAGATAGACCTTAAACTTTAAAAAAAACTGTGGCCTGAGAATGAAATGACACTGCTAAATTCGCTTATTAGAATTCATCAGCATGCAGACTTTCTCAAGCCATAATGACTTCATGGCCTAAGTGGAAATTTCATATTCCTTTGGAAAATCAAATTGGCATAGCCAAATGAGCAGAAAATTATCTTTAGTAGATGTTATTTCTACATTATTTTTCTTTGACTGAATAAATAATCACTCTGACACTTAAGCTCGACAGCTAAGAGTAAGAGCCAGAATCTAGCAGTTGCTTCCATGGTCCCTGGAACTATTTTCAGTGTTTTACATGTACTAGTTCATTTAATCCTCAGAATAGCTCTCTGATGGTACTAAACCTCCACTTAACAGATGAGGAAAGTGAAGATGAGAGAGATTAAGTAACCTGTCAGGCTAGGACTGGACTGTGGGTCCAGCCAGCTAACTCCAAGCTCTCTTGCAAACCAGCTCTCCTTCCACCACCCTCCACCTCTTGCAGAGGGTCAGCAGATGACCACTTGAACTGCACCTGTCATACTAGAGTGGAATCAAGAGCTTGGTGTTGTGGAAGAAAGAGAACTGTCTAGGGTACAAACAGCATGAACAGTAGCCTTCTCTTCCACCGAGTGTAAAATGGGCCAATAACATATGTGATACCTGTAAGAAAATCACTTGCGTTTTGAATACTGCCGTTACGAATTTGAAACTAAGCAGGATCTCTAAGTGAATAATTCTCCATCTCTAGACCTTGGAGATCCTCCTTAGTTTCAAAAGCTAACAGTGAATGCTGACTCTGCCAGACACTATTTGAAGTCTTTTACATTTATTAATATATTTAAACCTAACGGCATCCCCATGAGCTAGGTACTGTTATTTTTCTCATTTTCCAGATGAGGAAACCAGAACACAACTAGGAAGTGTGTTGAAGAGCTGGAAAGGGGGCCCACGATTTTTAACCATTATTTTAGACTGCTTCTCGGCACTAGGCTTTGGCAAACCAGAAATACCTGCTTCTGAGATGCAAGCAGGACTCCACATCCTAGGGGTGGGGTAAGGTCAAGTAGATCCAGTAGCTGAGCTGCATCTGTTGTGAATGTTTGTACCTCTGAACCAGGCAATGCAGAAGGTCAGTTGCAGCTCTCTTCCCACAAGGCTTCCTTCTAGAGATGCGGCGGGTAGTGGGTTTTCCCCACTAAGCCGTGCCAGGTGGTCATCTACAGAATGCGCAGTTCATTCTGCATCATTGACATTTCATCACTGGCACTCTTTTTCTGATATAAGAAGTCTTGGATTTTTTTGTACTTTTTGTATAGAGTTTGTTTGTAAGCCTTTTGGTGTTTCAAGATTGTATTTGCTCATTTCCTATCCAGTGAATGTTATAATGGGTTTAAATGTGGTATTGGAATTTACCAAAGGCTGCTTTTAATGGAGGTAAGGGGTGAACTAACGTGATTGGGTGCCTGCTGAAGACAGTCCAAGTTCCTCAGTGTGGTCTCCGGCTTCTCGCTGATCGGACTCTCCTTACCTCTCCATCCCTGTCTCTTGGTGTGACCCTGTTTCTCCTGCTCCCAGCCTAGTAAAACATTTGCAGTTCCCCAAATATACCAGGCTGTCAAAATGTTCCCTGACTGTGTCTTTGCCTGCACCTGCAAAGCATCTCTTCATCTTCAAAACTCAGTTCAACTTTTGCCACTGCTTTTAAGCCTCTCTTGCTGCTCTTCTCCAGTCTGTCAGATGGACCACTCCCTTTCTGGTATTTATACTGTATTCTAAACAGACCTCGAGCACAGCACAAATTCCAATACTTTAGAGCCTATAAAATATCATGATAGCCTTGGCTTCTATTTGTTGAGAATTTGATGTGTGCCAGGCATGATAATACTAAGCATTTTATTTAATATAATTCTTGCAACTACCTCTTGAAGTAAGGTACTAGTGTCATGGTCAATATACAGATGAAAAGAGCAAAGCTCAAAGAGATGAATTGACTTCCCCAAGTCCACATGACCAGTGTTTATGTTATAAAACTTTAGGTTTCCTGAGGACAAGGGCTGTATTATTTGAGTCAGGGCTCAACTGGGATATACCAGCAGTCCAAGCCTATTTTCCATTCCTGTCCTTGGATAGGGATAGGGAGTGGTTAGATATACCCAAAACACAAATTGGAAAGAGAGACTAAGACATTATTACTAATGGGAGAGAGCACACAAATGCTAGGCAGGCAGGCAGAAGTTACAGCATCCACTCTTCTTTGCACCCAAAGCACTAGCACTCTGGTAGGTATCAACAGTTGTTAAATATGTGAATGGATCCCTGCTGTTCCTTAGTTATGCTCCACATTCAGAGAATGGAGAGATTGTGGGGCTGTTGAAGGTGGAGAAGACTTCAAGGGGGAGGCTGAACTCATATAAGCTTGAGATGGAGGCAGATGTGGGGAAGGAGGAGGGGACTTGTCCACAAGGGACCATTGGCAAAGGTGGGCACACACACTTGAAATACTTGACTTGGTCAATGGGTACAGTTTTCTTGACTTCTGAAATAGGCTCTCCAAATTCCCCAACTGAGGAAGGGTTTTCCCCACTGAGCCATGCCGGGAAATTCATGGCATGATTCTTGTTAGTGCCCCCTCTGCCCACCTGTGCCATGGCTAACAGACCTCAAGTCTAACTCTTAATCCTTTGGATTGCTCATCTTATTTCTGACATGAGTCATGTGGTGTTTTGGCTCACCCGTCTGGGGTTTTCTTTACAGGTTAACATGTTTGTTGAAGGATTCCACGATGCCATCCTCCTCTATGTCTTGGCTCTACATGAAGTACTCAGAGCTGGTTACAGCAAGAAGGATGGAGGGAAAATTATCCAGCAGACATGGAACAGAACATTTGAAGGTGGGGATTCCATCTATAAGGCAATGACATGGGACCAATTGAGCTGCTGCTTTTCTGGTTCTGTTTTTCTCTGTTGCAGCTGTGGGGCCTTTCCAACATCTTGCTTTTCTCAGCTGTAAAGCAGGGATAACACAGATATCAACTTTATATTCATTTATTCATTCAACAAATGTTCATTGAGCACCTACTATATACCAGGTGCTGTTCAAGGTGCTGAGGATTCAGCAGGGAATTAAAGACATTTCATGCAATCATTTGAGCTTACATGCTAGTGCGGGGGACAGGCAACAAACCATGAATACAGTACACCTTTCAGGCTATAAAATAAGGTAGGATAGGGAGCTGGAAAGTGCCAGCAAGGAGCAGCAGGACTGCTAGTTTCGAGTGGTCAGGGAAGGTCTCTGAGAGAGCGAAGTTGAGAAGAGACCCAAGGGAAGCGAGGGGGAAGCTCTGTAGATGTTTAGGAGGGAGCATTCCAGAGGGAGTGGCAAACATGAAGATCCTGTGTACATCTGGGAGACTGTGGAGTGTCCCCAGAGAGAGCAACATGGCCAGTGTGGACACCAAGTGTGAGAGGCAGTGTGATAGTTGCCAAAGCCCGAGAGGTAATGGGGCCAGATCATGCAGACCTGGGAGCCTCGCTGAGGTCTTTGGGCTCCACCTGGGTGAGACAGAAAGTCACCTGAGACTTTTGAGTGACATGGTCTGCCTTGTATGTGTAAAAGGGGTTCTTATGGCTGCTCTGTGGAAAATAAACTATATATGCTTATGAGTATCACTTGAGAAGTGGTAACAGTAAAAATTGCTGAACTGGGGTTCAGAAAAACCTGCTTCCCCCACTAACTAGTAACCTTGTCCTCTGAGCTTCTCTTTCTTTCCCTGTGTGATGAGGAGGTTAGGGCTGTTAATGACTAACAAGAGCTCTTTCCGCTTTACATCATGCTCACTCTTCCTTTGAGCCCTTTCATGCACTGGGGTATGCCTATATCTGTTTGTAATCCAACCAGTGACGTTTTTCAATGGCGGGAGCAAGTACTGCCAAGTTTAGATTTGGGGCACGTGTTTTTTCAGTTGGGACTCCTGGGCCTCCACTCCCTCAGTTTGTCCTTGGTTCTTAGAAAGGGCAGGACAGGACAGTAGGGAGAGGTTGAGCTCCAGCTGGAGTTGTCTGGGCAACTGGATTTCATTTCTCTCTGGTGGTTTTAGTGGATGCCATGTCTTCTTACTCAAAACCAGAGTGACATCTTCCTTAGCCAGATTGTCGTCTATGGGTGAGTAGACCCCCAGGATTATCTCGCTTTACCTCTGACTGCTTCAGTTGAGGAGCTGGAATCCAATAGGAAAATTCAGGGGTCATATTAGGACAAAGCCAAATTTCCCAGAAGTTTTGCACAATACACTGAGAACATGACATCTGTGGACACAGCCTTGGTCGGCCACATCCCATTCTTAGCTATTACTCACTACGTGGTGTGGTCATTTGTTCTTGGTCTTCTGACAGAGGGACAGGAGCCAGAGGTCGGGGATGTGTGAGGGCGCCACTGAGGGAGGTTGTTAAGGGAAGGGTCGATGGCCATGATGGCTGGAATGTATTTTGGTTAGAGCCAGGCCTGGGCTTAATTTTCCCATGGACCATCTTAATGGCCCTATTTTAGGGTCAGGTCTACACAGGCAATAAAGAGAATTAGGGATATCAGTATAAGGGATCAGGTTCGTCCTGAACTAATCAACTGTGTAGTTCAATCTACAATTAGAGCTTCATTTGTTCAAATGTAAAGATAATTGAGACCAAGGTAAGTTTTCGGCTTGAATTGCTTGGAGAGTCCATTTTATTTGCTAAGCAGTGGTCCATTGGATTGTAGGCCTAAAAGAAACTCTAAGGTATCTGTATGAAGAAAAACCCAAACCTTCCTAAAATTAAAAACAATTTTAACTTTAATAGTCACCTTTAAGTAACCATTAAGTTGTCAAGGGAAAAATACTCTGGCTGCGATTTGACAAATTTGGCTTTTATTGCCATGAAACCTGTGATCAACTCTCATTTCAATAAATGGCCTGGGAAGAAACTGGATTTCCTCTGTGTGAGAGGTCAGAGTGACAAGGTAAATAGGACTGTGGCTTAAACTTTGAGCCCTACTACAGGCAAATAGAAATGAGAGTGGAAAGTCTCATTACTTATGTGCAGGAAAATTCTGCCGTAAGCCTGACAATCTCACCTTATGTATGATACTCTTAGGTGACGTCTCACTTTGCTAATTGGCCACACTGAGGATTCTCACCCCATTTCTTGGCAGGATTGCAGTAGCTTAAAGGTACAATGAGGTCTTAAATTACTAGGGCCACCTCATCTTATAAAATGCTCTGCAAAATACTTAGCAGGACGTAACATCACAAATACCTCTCAACAGAATGACATATGGTTGTGGATGGTCAATAAGTTTGTTTTTCTTTTTTAAAATGTATTTATCACTTAAGAGTTTTATAGGCTGTCAAGGACACACAAGTTTATGGCTGGTGTACCCTTTGTAACCAGTCTATATTAAGAAGACAAAAAAATCAAAGTGAATGGTAGCTTCCATTCTGTTTCCGGCAAAGTAAACCAAAGTCTGGAAAAATCAGTGGGCCTTCAAACCACAACCCAAAGGACAGTAAACCCAAATACCTGCCCTCTCCAAGCCACACTAGAGGATGGAACTTTCCCTTGGGATCATTTTTCCCAGACATTCATTTTACTAGAAGAGTCGGTACTTCCAGAGAGATCCAAATCAATAGAAAGGCCAATTAAAAATTAAACTGAACTCTCTCCAGTTGAAAAGGAAATAGCTTTAGTTAATTAGAATGGGACTGATGTATGCATTCTCTTATTTAGTGAATGAAAATTATGATATAGACGTATTTTTTCTTGAGATGGAGTCTCTCCCTGTTGACTAGGCTGGTGTGTAGTGGCGTGATCTCAGCTCACTGCAAGCTCCATCTCTCTGATTCAAGTGATTCTCCTGCCTCAGCCTCCCAAGTAGCTGGGATTACAGGTGCACACCACCATCCCTGGCTAATTTTTTGTATCTTTAGTAGAGGTGGGGTTTCACCATGTTGACCAGGCTAGTCTAGATCTCCTGACCTTGTGATCTGCCCTCCTCGGCCCTCCAAAGTGCTGGGACTACAGGTGTGAGCCACTGTGCCGGGCTGATATAGACATATTTAATATCAGCCAATGATGAATATTTACTGTAATTGATTAGCTACTCTGAGCCATCATTATAGGCCAAAGCAAGTGGATACTCACCCTCCATGCTCTGGCTACCCCGTTCTGGCCTTCTATGTCACTGACTCCTTATATCCACGTGGGCCATCTTCCCAGAAATCTCACAATTCCTCTGGTCCCTTTGCCTCTGTGCCTTGGTAGATACACCGAGGCCAGCCTTTCAGCCTCTCTTCCATTTCTTGATTACTGCTTGCCCAGTCTTAGACTTCCTCCAACATCCCTATAAAATTCCTGCTCTTTCACTGAGTCCTCCCTGATTCTCCAACTTGATGTTCTGGCTCCTCCTCTGAGTGATGTGGGCATGGTCAGGTGTTCTCTACCAAGAGTAATTATAAAATAAATTGTAGTAATAATAGTGATCGTAATAACAACAGTAGATGAAAACGATTAACTTCTCTTAAATGTGTCAAAAGTGCTTTATTTGTTTTATCTCATTGGTAGGGAGGTACTATTATGCCCATTTTACAGTTGTGGAGACTGAGGCCTAGATGGCTAAGTACCTTGTCCAAGGTCATGGAGCTATATAAATGTAAAAACTGGGATTTGAATGCAAGTGGTTAGATTCTGGTGTGAACAAGCTAGATTCCCAGTCCAGGCTGCCCCTCTCTTGAGCAGAGAATGTGTTCGACTCATCTTTGCTTCAGCTGCAGCACTAATTCAGCACTAAGCATCCAGAGAACGTTTGGATGAACAATCAGTGAAGAGCTCAACTGGGAAAAAGAAGAATGGCCCTTCTTAGGTATTGGCTCCGGTGCCCCACAAAGCAGGCCCATTGCTCTCCTGTGTATTAAAGCCGCCTGGAGAAAAGCACATTCACTGAGTCCTAGGCCTGGAATGATTTTTCTTTTATAATATTCATCCAATGATAATGCAAACCCATGACAAATCTATAAATGTGCCCCACCTTCACTTCTAACTCTGCAATTAAAAAAAATTAATATAAAACTCTGGGATAAGCGTGCTGCTTTCAGGATTAGCCTTAATCTTTTTTCAAACATAACCCCAAAGAAGATCATTTATTTCTTTTTCTTTTCATTTTTAAGTGGAGAAATGTTAAGAATTTAGGAATGCAGACACAGATGAAATTACAATGTCTTTCCATAACGCCAACAAAAATGCTCAGAGTCTGATGAGATTCCCTGTGGCATGAGTTTGTTTAAAAAATCCTGTCAATTCATTCTCTTGTTTTTGTTGGCAGACAGAGGTATTTTAAGTAACCAACATTGAGTTCTTCACTTCTGGTCCTGTAGGTATTGCCGGGCAGGTGTCCATAGATGCCAATGGAGACCGATACGGGGATTTCTCTGTGATCGCCATGACTGACGTGGAGGCGGGCACCCAGGAGGTGAGCATGTGAGACCTCTAATCCAGTTGCTCTTTCTGCTCGTGGGTACTCTAAGGAATGCATTTTTTCTCATGGTCAAGGAGCTGTCTCCATGCAGCTTCCAAATAAAAATGAGTTGAAAAACCTTAACTTTTAGTTGAGGGTATCGAGGAAGACTTCAGGAGATGGTTCCATGTTTATTGTAAGTGGGGAAATCCTCCCTTTCAAGTGGCCAAGAATCACACCTTAGTCTTATGCGTGAGGGTCATCAGGTGAAATCAGTAAAGTGAAACTGCATTCCCTCCCTTAAGATATAAGCGTTTTTGGGGGAAGGGTGGGAGGGTGGATGGTTACAAACTCAACATGTGTTAATGTTTCAGAAGATGATGTAGCTTCAGGATAACATCGTGAAGAGAAAAGAGTGCCCTGGACACAAGGATGAGTCTCCTGTGCTTGGGAGTATGAACTCTCTGCTTCAGTTTCCTTAGCTGTAACATAGAAATCATAATGTTTTCCTGGATGATCTCACATGATTATTTTCATGGGAACAGATCAAATGAAACCTAAAAAAGTACTATCTGCATTTTAAATTATAAATATACATATAAAATTATACAAATATGCAGTACTTCAGCAAAGAATGCCACTTCCTCTGTTCAGAGCAAATGAAACCTAGAAAAGTACTATCTGCATTTTAAATTATAAATATGCATATAAAATTATACAGATGTGCAGTGCTTCAGCAAAGAACGCCACTTCCTCTGTTCAGAGCAAATGAAACCTAGAAAAGTACTATCTGCATTTTAAATTATAAATATGCATATAAAATTATATAGATGTGCAGTGTTTCGGCAAAGAACGCCTATTCCTCTGTTTCCTTGATTGTTGGCTCCCAGGGTCATTGCTCCAGTGCCCTTCATGGGACCTTGCATATGGGACTTGCTGTTTTCCTCTTTATTTTTCCTGTTTGTCGGGTTGCTGCAGAAGTAATTGTGGCTTTTGTCATTATTTTTAATCATTTATTTTTAATGGCCAAAACCTCAGTTATTTTGCATCAGCCTAATAGATGCCTGGCTCTTGTGGGAAGTGCTGAAGCAGCAGGACTCACACTTACTACGTTTAATGAATGATCTTTTTTGCCCACTGAGTGGTCTGGGTCTCATCTGTATTCCTGGTTCTCCCCTGGGAAAGGTGGGTCGAGACAGTTCCATAGAGCCCTTTGTGAGGTTGCAGGGGAGAAGGTGTATAAAGCCCTTGGCAAGTGCCCAGTATACACCAGCGATGGTTATATTTTGGTGGTGATCTAGACTTCCTCTTACTATGACCTGACGTGGCCTGCGAGAACCTGCTGCGCTTCGGCCAGGAGAAGGGGAGGAGACGTCACCAGCCACTCGGGAGCCATGTGCTTGTTTTCACACAAAAGAGAAATGACTCCTGAGAAGCTGGGTGGGAAGGCACTTCTAGATCAGGGATTGAGGAGCTGATCAAACAATCATTTTAACCAGAAACTGAGGGATGGCCATGGAATTAAACCATAACAGAATAACGATTTTCCAGGAGCCAGAGGAGCCAATTAAGAGAGAGAGAATTCCTCCTTCTCAGATACAAGCATTTCCCATGCCAGGACCACCTCGTCTTCCACCTGCTCCACTGTTACAGCCTCCCGGGCCACCTGTGGGCCTTCTTCCTGGACCACTTCCAGGAGCTCCTCCATTCCTGAGATTACCTGGAATGCTAGGGCTCATTACTCCGAGGGCCATTACTCTGACTTTTACATCCAGGACCACCACCAGGCAGACCCTTGTTCTTCCCTAGGCCCACCTCTATAGGTCTGCCTTGTTGTCACCCTTCTTGGAGACCCCACCAAGGTAACCTCCCCCTGTGCTTCCAGGCATTTCTCCAGCTTATCCTGGCATGATGCACACATCTTTGGTGCCTCCACCAGGACCTGCTCACCCTCAACCTGGGGCTTTTCCCACCAGCTCCCTTGCTGAACTCTGGGGTTTTAAGTGCTCCACCTAACTTGATGCAGCAACCCAAGGCATATGATACAAGTGCAGACACCATTGAGAAGAAAGCCACAGTAGCCATCAGTGCCAAGCCACAGATCACTAATCCCAAGGCAGAGATTACTTGATTGGTGCCCACTACTCTGAGAGTACATCAGGAAAATAAAGGGGTTACTGCTGCTCCCCAGAGAAAGTCAGAGGAGGATTCTGCTGTGCCTCTTGCGAAAGCAGCACCCCCAAATCTGATCCTTCTGTTTCTGTCTCGGTACAAACTAAGGATGATGCTTATGAGGCTTTCATGAAATAGATGGAAGGGCTACTGTGACAATTTTTATTGCTAGAAGGTGCTTCTGTGCACAACAGTGTCCCATGAAGAAAGAAGTTCTTATTAAACTTAAATAAAAGA